>ML101630.1:17966-38819 GCA_003697995.1 Taxidea taxus jeffersonii
AAAAAAAAAAAAAAGAACATTACATGGTTTACAAAGAGTTTAGGGTCCAACACAGTTAAACAAAGTGAATGAGGTCCAGTTAGTCTGCACTGACCAGACATCTAGAACTAAAAGTTCTATACTCAGACTTACCTAAGTGCATCCGCTTCCTGCCCTTATGATGTGGGATTAGCATTGGCTCAAACTCCACTCCCGGAACCACCATTGGTTCAATCCTATAGGCCACAGGATCAAACTACATAGGAAAAATAATAGCTACAGATACCCCTGCTGAAGAAAGACCGCCTTAGGAACTGTGTATCAGGAAAGAATAATTATAAGCTCATAAAAAAACAAAAACTTCAGTTGTTTTGCCCCATCACTTTCAGATTCATACTACTGTAAATTGTCTCATTACCATAAAATAGTATAGAAAAAAGCAAATCAACACAACAGAAAAGTATATGTTCTTTATCAATAAGCTCTAATATTCAGGTGAAAAGACAAGAGCTGTCCAATGCTTACAGGGTGATAGATATTGAAAAAACCTTTGCATGTTGGAAATTTATAGTTGGGATCGATTCTTTTTAGTCCTCGGACAGTAAGGAACATTCCAATGGGAGATCCAAAGGCAAAGAATATCTCTGGTTTGTAGATGAGCCGGGGGTATTTTACAGACACCTGGAAAAAAAGATATAAAATTATCTCTCATTGATAACAAAAGTGACCTCTGTTCTACCATACCAATGGCACGCAATAAAATGACTAAAGATAATTAGTTAGTATTGTTACCTGCCCAATGCCAACATCCAGATAGTCACCATTTCCAGCAGCATTGGTTTTACTGCAGAAGCCTGGTTCTTTGAGGATGTTGGATATAGTCACCCCTGAAGCTGGCTGCAGGGCTGATCTATTAATTCCCTAAAGAATAAAATAATTCTGTGGAACTGTTATGTTGTAAAAATATCCAAAGAAATACACAGTTTTTTACTGGTTTGAAAGGATACTTAGGAAAGTTTTGAATGATTCTAGGAAAAGTCTCAGAAAACAAGATAAAGCTGATGAAAACAAAAGTTGTCCTAAGTGATGAACTGACATCCCTACATGCTCTAAACCAATGAAAGCTGTACACAGCTATCTGGGCAGCAGTTCAAACTTTAGGCAACCATTATGAGAGAAACAACAGCAGAGCATGATGAAGAGGAATGCCGAGGGCTGCTAAGGGTTTCAATGAAGCACAATTCCCTTTTAAGAAGTAGAATGTCTCTATGGGTATACAAAATGATACAGATACTGGGCCAAAAACTGAGCCTTAAAGAAGAACTAAGCAATCTGCTACAAAGTTGAAAAATAACTGCTAAGATATAGAAAGGAATTTAGTGGGTGAAAAAACTAAATGTAAAAGTACTATTACAACATGGATAAACCTCAAGTTCATTATTCTAAAGTAAAAGAAGCCAGTCACAAAAAGCCACACACTGTATAATTCCATTTAGATGAAATGTCCAGAACAACAAAATCCACAATGACAGAAAATAGACCAGTGGTTCACAGAAGGGAGGAATGGGGAGTGACTGCTAATGAGTATGGGGTTTCTTTTTAGGGTGATGTAAAAGTTCTCAAATTAGATAGTGGTAATCATGACACACCTCTGAAATACACTAAAAATGACTGAATTGTATACTTTAAAAGGGTCGATTTTATGGTATGTGATAAGAATTATATTTCAATAAAGTGATTATGAGATTTTTTAAAAAAGGAAAAAAAATGGAATGGTGGGAAGACTCCAGGGGAGAAAAGACTTCTAAAGCTAGTAATATTTTTTAAGGATATCAATTAAGAAAATGTGTTTAATTTCTTCTTTTTTTTTTTTTTTTTTTAGAAAATGTGTTTAATTTCTAAAGAGAGCTAAAGGTCAGTTAACAAAGTTGCTTAGCTGCCTAACCACATCACAAAGCACCAGGATATAAGCATGTCAAAAACCATTTAATCCTACAAGCTATATTAAACACATACCATTAAATTTTTTCTGGTCCTAAAGTAGTTTAATATCTTCTTTCTTGGTCCTAAGGGAATTCCCATTTCTTGAAGATCTTTGTCAGTACATAAAGCCTAGGCACAGAAAATCAAATATCCTTATTTCTAGGCAAAATAAAATGAATTAAATGTCCTGTTCTCTGAGAGGAATGAGATCTAAGACATCTAGATTCTTTTTTATATTAATAGGGGTCCCTATTGTTACAACATCATTAATAATTTTGAGGGGAAAAAAGTACTTTATTCATAAAAGCCTAAAGAATAAAAAGTATCAGTACTATAGTATCAATACTACAGTAATACAGATGACATTGTATTATTTTATTTACACGTATTTAAAAAACCCTACAGAAGGGACGCCTGGGTGGCTCAGTTGGTTGAGCAGCTGCCTTCGGCTCAGGTCATGATCCCAGCATCCTGGGATGGAGTCCCGCATCGGGCTCCTTGTTCAGCAGGGAGCCTGCTTCTCTCTCTGCCTCTGCCTGCCGCTCTGTCTGCCTGTGCTCACTCCCGCTCTCTCTCTGGCAAATAAATAAATAAAATCTTTAAAAAAAAAACAAACAAAAAACAAAACCTACAGAAGTGGGTATCTACCTACATGACAAAAGAACATTCCTTAATTTCCATGCTTAGATGTCACAGTCCTGAGAAAAATTCTATTCCTACTCATGGACATAAGCAGTAAGAACATACAGCAAACACTGAACATGAAACAAACTAACTATCAAGATCTCAGCTTAGGTGCTACTCACCTGATTAGGTTAAGTCTTCCTTCACCCTCCCAGACTACTAGTTTTATTATACATTCTTAATACTACTGTGTACTTTTCCAACTTAGAACTTACCACAATTGTAATTATGTTTATTTGATATGTGTCTTCCCCACTAAGCCATAAACACAATGATGCTTATGTTTATATAACATGTTTATGGTTTACATAATACCTTACTGACCACTCTATCTCTAGTCTAGTACATGGCAGAGCACGCCTGCTCATATCAAGCATGCACTAAATACCTATTAAATGAATAAATGTATTGCAAGCCTGAAAAAAAAAGCAAAAAAAAAAAAAAAAAAGGTGGCAGAAAACCAAAAACAAATAAGCAAATATCAACAGTAGAGCTCTTGAAGTATAAGAGAAAATAAGCTGGAATGATAAATGGTCATTTATTCTTACTCTGTTTTCTGAGCTATGTTGTTTTTAGTGTTTGCTCTATGTATTTTTGTCAATATGGCTCCTCTGAACTTTGCTCTCCAACAAAGCAAAGATCACTTTATAAGATAAAAAACACATAAATAACGCTAAAGGACATTACTAATGATAACAGAGTTTTTATGACTAAATGCTTCTGAAGGGCAGGCTCTTAGCACTAAGATGAAGATAAGCCTACAAATAATAAAAATGGTATAGCATGAAGTTTTAAAAGATTATTTTACCAGCGCCTCCTTATCTACTTTCTCCTTCTCAAAGAGATTAAAGAATTCAGAGAGTTGAAGTTTCTTCAAATCTTCCTCTAGTGTCAGTGTGTCTCCTTCATCCATGACAATATTTGGTGCATCCTAAAAATTAAATTGTAAAGCTCATATTCTCTAAATTCATTTAGACAGTCCTTTATTAATACTACTAGCAATAAAAATAAAGTACTATATAAGAGTTCTATATAAAGATATACTTAACTTTAAATAAATTGTAATTTGTATAAAACATAAGTAGTTAATCTCTAAGTTTGCAACTTTAGTTGAAACAATGTTTTTAAATAAATGAATGCATGAATGATTATCAAAGTGTTCTTCATCTTCATTAACAAAACATCCATTTTCTTATTACGGAAAGAGTATTTAAGACATAAAACAATCTAAAATAAAGCCCCTGTGAAGAACTCACAGTCCAACAATAGAAATAAGACATTTACATAAAAAGAGAAAACATACAAGATAGTATATGCTAAATTCTAATTCAAAACTATAATGTGTCACAGGACTTTGTTTTACAGATGTTTTGTTTTAAAGATTTTATTTTTATTTATTTATGTGAGAGAGCGAAAGAGCACAAGCAGGGGGAGTGGAGGGGGGAGACAGAAGCAGACTCCCCACTGAGCAGAGAACCAGACTCAGGGCTTGATCCCAAGACCCTGGGATCATGACCTGAGCCAAAGGCAGACATTTAACCTACTGAGCCACCTAGGCGCCCTACAAAAGATATTTAAACATCAAGTCCCCCACCGCTTTCAAAGGGAATTTCCACAAATCATATCAGTTTGTGTCCAATTCATTCTTCATTTCCTCATATGTAAACTCCATTTCAGCTCAATGATTCTGTAATTCTAATCACAGAAGTACGTATTTATAATGGAAAATAAGATACCTATAGTTATTTTAGAATGTGGCAAATATTTGTGGAAGCTTATGACTATCTTGCTTCTGTCACCCAAGAAGATACCAAGAGATAAGTCTTTTAAAATTAAAATAAATGTAAAATTAATGTTATGGTATGGGACTAAATAAGCAAAAAGACAAAAAAAGTAAGTCTAAAATCTAAAAATCCGTCCTAAGAAATGGTACAAGAGAAGTATATCTGTATATCTAAATTACCTTTTCACTGTCCATATCCCCCAAAGAATCTTTCTGATTTGTTAGTATATCAAACAATATAAGTGAACCTAAAACAGAAGAAAGAAAGGATAATTTCTAAGTATTGGCACTACACAGCTTTTATACAAGAAGTATTAAGCCAATTACCCATGTAGCAAAATCTATGAAGCAGAAAGTTTTTCTTTCCAATCCACCACCACCTCCCTTCCAGCCCCTTCCAAATTCTTCATCACAGACCAGTTCTAGACCTCTAAATGTGATACAGGTAAGACACTGTACTTCAAAAACAGGTGTCCTTAATATGTGATAGTCCTCTCTGATCACAGAGAATTCATTTGTTACCTAAACTATGACCAGCAATGGATACACCCCCTTTGAAATCAGGGTTCCTCTGAAGAAAAAGTGTATATATTCGGTTCATTTCAGAAGCAACTGTGTCCACAATAGTCTGACAATAGGTGGGGCTATTGTAGAAGAAGACATCCAGAATCGTGTCATTGGTGAAGTGCCTTAGGCGGTTAATGCTGGGCAGAGTTATTCGCTGCAGATCTCTGGGGGGGGAAAAAAAAATATATATATATATATATACACACACATATATATACACACACACACACACACACACACACACACACATATACACATAATATATTTTAAGCAGAAAACCTAATACATTCTATAACCTCCTCTAAGTTATTATCCAGCTTAGCCTTCAAGCTGAGACTTAGATATTTAAAGATACAAGAGACAGTATCTATTAATAGGAAACACAAAGGACTCAGAGATATGGTTAATTAAGTCAAAACGATGTGATCAGCAAAAGTCAGTAAGAATCTCTACAAGACAAATTCTTTAATACATAAATTACAAGGAGATAAGAGATGGAAAGGTAATCAGAGATTAAAAGAGACTTAAAAGAGAAATCAACAAGGGGCTCCCAGGTGGCTCAGTCGGTTCAGCATCTGCCTTCAGCCTTCAGCTCAGGTCAGGATCTCAGGGCCCTAGGATGGAGTCCCAAGTCAGACTCCTTGCTCAGTAGGGAGTCTGCTTCTTCCTCTACCTCCCTGTCTCCCTGCTTGTGTTTGATCTATCAAATAAATAAAATCTTTAACCAAAATAAATAAATAGTGTGTGCATGTGTGTATAAATTACATTTACTAGACAACTGAAAATTTGAATACTGTATATTTGCTGATATTAAGAACTTTTTTAGGGGCACCTGGGTGCTCAGCAGGCAGTCTGCTTTGTCTCCCCCTCCTTCTGTCCCTCCTCCTGCTCATGCATGTTCTCTCTTTCAAATAAATAAATAAATAAATCTTTAAAAAAATAATTTTTTAGGTGTGATAATGGTGTTATGGTTAATATATTTTTAAAAGTCCTTTCTGCCATCAACAGATGAATGGATAAAGAAGATGTAGTATAGGGGCACCTGGGTGGCTCATTGGGCTAAAGCCTCTGTCTTCGGCTTGGGTTGTGATCTCAGGGTCCTGGGACCGAGCCCCACATCAGGCTCTCTGCTCAGTGGGGTGCCTGCTTCCCCCCCACCCCGCCTGCTTTCTGCCTATTTGTGATTTCTCTTGTCAAATAAATAAAATCTAAAAAAAAAAAAAGCTGTGGTATATATCTACAATGGAATACTATGCAGCCATCAAGAAACCCCCAAATCTTGCCATTTGCAATGATGTGGATGGAACTAGAGGGTATTATGCTAAGCAAAATAAGTCAATCAGAGAAAAACAATTATCATATGATCTCTCTGATATAAATAATTTGTGGGGCGCCTGGGTGGCTCAGTGGGTTAAAGCCTTTGCCTTCAGCTCAGGTCATGATCCCAGAGTTCTGGGATCGAGCCCCACATCGGGCTCTCTGCTCAGCGGGGAGCCTGCTTCCCCCCTCTCTCTCTGCCTGCCTCTCTGCCTACTTGTAATCTCTGTCTGTCAAATAAATAAAATCTTTAAAAAAAAAAAAAGTAATTTGTGAGGCAGGGTGGGGAGTCTTGGGGGGGAGGGAGGGAAAAATGAAACAAGATGGGACCAGGCAAGGAAGCAAACCATAAGAGACTCTCAATCTCAGGAAACAAATTGAGGGTTGCTGGAGGGGGATAGGGTGGCTGGGTGATGGTCACCGCGAGGGGTATGTGCTATGGTGAGTGCTGTGAGTTGTGTAAGACTGATGATTCACAGACCTACACCCCTGAATAAAAATAATACATTATATGTTAATTAAAAAAATAAAAAATAAATAAAAGTCCTTTCCGATATACAAACATTTACAGATGAAATAATATAATAAGATTTGGTTCAAAAATAATATGGTGGAGGGATGGGCAGTAGACAGAGGTTGAGAAATAATGGATAGATCAGAACTGGCCATGTGTTAAGGCTTCTTTGCCCTGGGTAATCATAATCTGTATATGAAGATTCATTATGTAAGCTATTTTTGTATACAAAATTCTCTGTAATACAGAATTTTTAGGGCGCCTGGGTGGCTCAGTGTGTTAAAGCCTCTGCTTTAGGCTCAGGTCATGATTCCGGGGTCCTGGGATCCAGTCCTGCATCGGGTTCTCTGCTCAGCAGGGAGCCTGCTTCTCCATCTCTCTCTGCCTGCCTCTCTGCCTACTTGTGATCTCTGTCAAATAAAAAAAATTTAAAAATAAATCTTAAAAAAAAAAAAGAATTTTTAAAGACAAAATATAAGATGATTTTTCTAGAACTCTCAGCATTAAGGCTTTTTGATCACAAGTCAAATGATAAATGGATCAGCTCCCTTTCTCAATGCAGAATTTCTGAAAGCTGAAAGAAAGTGAGACTACCAGATGCCAAAGGCAAACAGAATATCGAAAAGGAAAACCATGCTGACATTATCCAAATCAACTTCCAGTTAAAGCTTTCTCAAAATACCCAGAAAGAGTCCTCAAAGATTCAACAGCTTCTGTAGTTTAGGGAGCGATTTGCCCTTAGGAACCTATTAGCATCAGCTCAAACCTGAAGAATGTGAACGCTATATCTAGTAAAAGCAACACCATAGTACAACATCTGGCATATGGAATATGCTCAAATCATACGGTATTAAGAACTGAGAGACAGAATCAGAAAAGCCATTTCCAAGACCAACATGGAAATAATACTCACTACTTCCTTTATCTTCCAGAAAATCATCTGCCATTCTATCCTAGAACAATATTATGAACACACTTCTTTCTGGAGAGCCTATAGTTCTCCAAAATATCCTTAATGTAAGGCAAACTTCTCTGACATTACCATAAAATCTACAAATAAAACTGGGTTTGTGACTTAAGAAAGCCATCACTTAAAAGTTGTATGAATTATAACTCAAGTTATAAATGCTAATAACTTAATGTTCGGGAATTTCCTTTTCTTCCCCAACATAGACAAATATTATCTAAATATGATCACAAAAGGAACAACAAAATACTTTGTACATCTTGAGATAGGCTGGCTTTGACATCTAAAGATGGAAATGCTTACACACTATAGGAATAAAGCAAAGTTTGGTTTTAATGCTAAAGAAATAATAATAGCTATAGTAGAAAATACTAATGAGCTAATAAGACATACTGTAAGATACACACAGTTCTTTACTCCTAACCAGGTTAGCATTTAATAATGTATCCCTAAGAAAAGCCATAGAAGTACAAAAAAACCTCTCATTGAACAAATTTTTATATAATTAGCTACAGCAGAAATATCCCAACCATATCAATGATCAGAAAATGCATTAGGGACACCTCAGTGGCTCAGTAGGTTAAGCGGCTGCATTTGGCTCAGGTCATGATCCCAGCGTCCTGGGATCAAGTCCCACATCGGGCTCCTTGCTTGGCAGGGAGCCTCCTTCTCCCTTTGCCTCTGCCTGCCACTCTGTCTGCCTATGCTCGCTCGCCGCTCTCTAACAAATAAATAAATAAAATCTTAAAAAAAAAAAAAAAAAGAAAATGCATTACAATCTTAGTTAACAACTCAAAGACATAAGGTATTACTCACACATCCACACCAGTAGAATGCAAAGGACTATGCCAGTTGACTGGAAGAAATTCTACCCTTCCAATCTGCTGATTTTCTTGGGCTTTCTTAAAATGTGTCTGCAGCAAGTTCAAGGAAACACTGCGAAAATCGTTAACTGGAAAAGACATTAACTTATGCATACCAGGGAAACAATGAATTCATAGAATAAGGATGCAATAGATCATGTAATTATACTCTCTCCGTTTGCTTAGAACACATATTTACTTGAGTGAAAAATAGCAAAGTGGTATTCAGGAAATACCAGTGCACAAAAGCTATTCCTTTAACACAGAACATTATTTTACTATACAAAACACTTTATCTAAAGAAAAGTTAACTTCAAAACTTCTGTGTCATGGGAACTATTTCAATTTTTTAAAAAACAAAAAAAATCACATGACTGTGTCAATAGGCCTTACAGTTAGATTCCTAACTAACTTTCTGGTTCTTGTAAACAACCCCTAACCAATATTTTAGATTAAAAAAAAAAAACACCAAAAAACTGCTATTTGAAATTCATACTACATCAGTCTTAACCTTCCAGAAGGTTTCTGCTTAGAAGCATTAACCAGTAGAAGATTCCCAAGTTGGGAGACTCTGAATATGTACTACTAAGTTTTAGAAGACACTACCTTTTAAAATCACCTTATACTAATGACCTAAATATTCCAAGTAGGATATCAAGAGCTTTATCATACTATGAATTACAAAAATGACTGAAGTTTCTGTTATTCATTTAAACTATAACATCGAGGCACATTAAGCATCTGCCTTCGGCTCAAGTTAAGATCCCAGCATCCTGGGATCGAGCCCCACATCAGACTCCCTACTCAGTGGGAAGCCTGCTTCTCCCTCTTCCACCCCCACCCTTTGTTTTCCCTCTCCCACTCTCTCTCTCTCTGTCAAATAAATAAATATTAAAAAAAAAAAATAAAAAAAAAACTGTATCATCTTTTTGGTTCCATTTAAATTTGGAGTGGTTAGAAAGAGGACCATCACATTCATAAATCAATTTTATAAGGCTTAAGGGCTTGTTCATTCAAGAATTATTAGTTAAGAGTATAAACTATTAGCCTAAGGAATTCATTAGTACTTTAGGTCTAAGTTAAGAAGCTTTACTACCTTGCCACCCGTCTTTAGCTCTCCAAATCTTATTATGCAGATAAAACACTAAAAACAACACTTTATCTCAGCTCACAGGACACTGACTAATTTTCCCTCTTAAAATGATTTAATCTTACATGCTTTGCAAACCTACCACATTGTACAATGCTTCGAAAGCGGAGATCACAAGCTGGTCCAATCCCATGGACTACAAAAACCAAGTGATCTATTTGTAAAGGTTCTCCTGGAAATGATATTAAAAAGAAAAAACATTTCATATAACTAGTCTTAAACTCTGTTTACAGTCAAACATTCACAAAGAATAAGTTATAAGAATGGGCAAATTAAAATATAAAATCATTTTTTTAAAAGAATTTATTTATTTATTTATTTATTTGAGAAGTGGGGAGAGGAACAGAAGGAGAGAGACAAGCTCAGCAGAGGCTCAATCCTGCAAACCTGCCATCATTACCTGAGCCAAAATCAAGTCAGTCCCTTAACCAATTGAGCCACTCAGGCACCCGAAGCAGATCATTTAAAGGACACAAAAACAGTCCTATATTTTACTTAGTAAAATAATGGTTTTACCATGTTTCTAATTTATCTTGACATAAATCTGTAAAAAATTTTTTCAGACTTTAAACTTTTCATTTTGAAATAACTGCAATCTTACGGAAAACATGAAAGAATTGTATCGAAACTCTCATACACTTTTTATAGATTCAACACTTCACCATTTACATTTGCCTTTATTATTTTCTATGTGTGTTTACACACACATTCATTTTTCTGAACCATCTGGAAGCAGGTTGCATCTATTATCAGACTGCATACATCATACCTCTTTAAATACTTAACCCTTTAAATACTTTAATACATATTTCCTAAGAATATTTTCTTAAATAACCACAGTAATTAAATTCAGGCAACATAACACTGGTAGGATACTTTTATCTAATATTCCATTTTTATCAATTATACCAATAATGTCTGGTGTGTATATAAACCCTAAAAATTTAAACTTGTCTTTTTATTTTTTTAAGTTTTTATTTAAGTAATCTCTATACCCAATATGGGGCTTGAACTTACAACCCTGAGATCAAGATTCACACAGTCCCCTGAATGAGCCAGCCAGGTGTCCCTAAACTCACCTTTTTAAATTATAGTAAGACTAAGACAAGCCATCTCCTCTCAGAGATAAAAAGGAACTTTGTAACCCAGTTAAATATATTATAAAACCAACCATAAATGTCCCCAGCTAGATAGCAATGGATAACCACTAAAGTTCACTGAAAAAATTTTCCTTAGTTCACAATCTTCAAGAACAGGGGTTACCAGAATTAATTTTTGATTAACTAATTTTACCAGAATTAATAATTGATTAATTTTAATCAAATAGGCAGAATCACACTTCTTAAAATTAGGACTAAATCAGTTTATTTATACCAAGTGACTTCTTGATTAGTACTGCCAAATTTTACCCATCCCACAATATATATACTTAGCAACTTTAAAATAGATTTTGACATCTATTAAGATTCTCAGTGACTGAGTTTTGGCTCAGGTTGTGATCTCAGGGTCATGAGATGGAGCCCCACCTCCAGATCCACACTCAGCGCAGAATCTCCTTGAGATTCTCTCTCCCTCTCCCTCCGCCCCACCCACTTGGGTGCTCTCTCTCTCTAAAATAAATAAATAAAATTTTAAAAAGATTCTTAGTAGATGAAGTAATGCTAATCTTAACTCATAATAAGCCCATATGACTAACTCATTTTTAAGTCTTGAGGTAATCCAAAACCATAGAAAAAGGTAACAATTTAAGTCATAAACAAGTACATCAGAAGAAAAAATAAACAACATTACCACAATGAATGTCAACAGAAATGTTCTCAACCCCTCTCTTCACTGTCCTTGGTCGACCCTGTTCAGTGGGTGTTGAACCCCATTCATCAGACCCTGCAACTGGCTGGTAATGCACCATAAGCTTAAATAGAAAAAATCAAAGCAGTAAATACATTCTGCATTATAGACATCTCTATTTATACATTCTCAGGGATAGGAACAGGTTTTTCAAAAGAGAATACATAGTCAAATCTCAACTAGAGTTTTGATACCCAACTCTGATGGCTTGGAGTAAGAACCCTGAAAATACAGTAGGCCAATGTTGTACACATTAAATACCTTATGACTTTGTCAATTATACCTCAATAAAGCCAAAAAAGAAAAAAAAATCAGGCTAACAGATCTTTCAAAAACACCCTGTACATGTAAAATATTGCCCACATAATGTGTCAGTGATATTCTTAATTTATAGTGTTGTAATTTTCCCTAAGAAAATTGTTTTGTATAAAGTGAAGGAAGTAAAAAATGGTGGCAGTGGCTACAAGTTTCATAATTGTGAATGCAATGTAAAAATTTCCAAAGGGTATCCTAAACTGAATCCCTATGAAAAAGAAACCAATTAAGTTCTCCTTAGTAATGCAATTAACCTTTAATCCCACATGAAAGAAAGGCTTAACTTGCTTTACCTTTGGATTGTGTAATATAATAATTTCTCTGTTAGGAGACTCCAGTTTCTTTTTCCACTCATCCAGAGTTACAGCAAGCATGTATGTTTCCTTAACAGAAAACACATTTCATTAGATTTCTCTAATAGCTTGTCTATTAAAACTGAACTTTTTTTACAAGAATACTGCTAGATAAATAATTAGGTAAGAATACCGAACTCCAATGTATCAAATATTTGAAAATTCTTTTAAAATTACAACAGATAATAGGGGTTGCCTGGGTGGCTCAGTGGGTTAAAGACTCTGCCTTTGGCTCAGGTCATGATCCCAGGGTCCTGGGATCGAGCCCCACATCGGGCTCTCTGCTCGGTGGGGAGCCTGCTTCCCTCTCTCTCTCTGCCTGCCTCTCTGCCTACTTGTGATCTCTGTCAAATAAATAAATAAAATCTTTAAAAATAAAATAAAATTACAACAGATAATAGTATAGAACAACAAAATTCACTCTTATTTTTATCATCTAGACTATATAAAATCACTATTCACATTCTGATATACTTCTTTCAATAATATTAATGCCTACTCCAATTTAAAGAAAGCAAATTTCAGGCTGTTTCCAGAGCCAGAAAAATAAAAGGCTAAAAGACCAATCCTGTGGTTATAATTCAAATATTATTAACAATGATCACCATTAGGGAAAAAAATTTAACTTAAAGGCATAACACTCTACATAGTATTTTAAAATCTAAAAATAAAATTATTTTATCTTGAAACTAACTTGCAAAAGAAATGCTACAAATGTGATCCAGATACAACTAAACTCTTTCTAGAATTTTCACAAAAACAAGTCACAAGAAAAGATTATTAAATAGGAGAAGAAAAAAATGAAAATAAGTGAAAAGTGGTCAAAGGAATACCTCTAATACTTGGCTGAAGCTCTCTGAGTAGGGAACATACTTATTATCTTTGTCTCCTTTGTAAAACCAGGTACATCGTCTCACTTCTGATGCTAGCTCATCCCAGTATACAGCATATCGCATCCTCTCCCCCAAATGCACATCATATCTGCCCCCATCAGTGGGGACAACTCTCCCATTACAATCTTTTCCTATCAAGGATTGCAAAGGGGGAAAGAAGCACATATATCAAAATAAACCTCCCAAAATACAATTCTGAGTTATACTCTAAATAATGTAATGAGACCTAAGAATGAACATATTCTACTTGCCTAAACATTAAACAAAATGGAATTGATATTTTTTTAACTAATTCACAAACCATCAAAACCATTCTTGGTTTTAATGATGCATGAAAAAAATAATACCCAAATACTGTTTTGTTCTTTTTCTGAGACAGTAGTGTCCCATTAAACAAAGTATACAAGGCTTTCTGAATTTTTTGCTTGAGGGGCCAAAAAGTAAATTAACATCCATGACCATCATGATGATAAAAGTTACCAGCATCATTCTTGTTTCATAAAAGAAGAAAAAACAAGTGACAAGTTAAAGAATTCATTATTTTGCAATGTGACATGCCCCCATTCTTCATAAACAAAAACTGAAACATGCTAGAACATAAGAAATATTATAACTATGCAGAAATTACATTAAGTACTGTTTTCAAATATAAACCAAATTCTTAAATATTATAATGTGACTGGTTAGTAATGCAAAACTTCTATTTCTATATAAATATGCTAAAGAGCCGCCCAAAAAAATGCTATAGAGAAAACTAGAAAAAAAAAAACAGTATTTTTAGTAGCACTCAATGTAAGAACTATTATATTAGACTGAGAGAAATAGTCTTAATCTATTAGAAGTCATCATTTCCATCCTACCAGAACCATATGCCTCTTCCAGCTGCTGTGAATCCTCAGAGTTGAAAGGAATCCATGTCTCCTTAGAATCTATTATTTTACAATAAAACCAATGAGGAGAAACTGGCTCATACAAACTGCCAGCATCCATGTCTAGTAGTTCAAAGGAACTACATGAGTTTGGAGATGGGGATGGATCTGACTGGGACAATTGTTCCTTGTGTGATTCCACTGATGACATTTCGCTCTCTAAAAGACAAGATACAAGAAAACTATCGGGAAAAATCATTTTTCTTCTATTAAAAGTGAAATTTCTCTCTCTCACACACACAACTGGTCATTTTAAGGTGTCATTTCTGGAAAAGAAAATCTCAAGGGGCCACACAAGTGAATATAGAAATAACGTGCAAATTAACAGCTGGATTTGAGGGGGAGGTTTAAACAAAATGCTTCTTATAGTCAGACCAACCACTTTACACTGATTTCCCAATTCTCTCAGAAAACTACGTGGCTTTAATATAGACAAACCAAAGGGATCCCTGGATGGTTCTGCCAGTTAAGCGCCCGTGTTTGGCTCAGGTCATGATCTCAAGGCCCTTGGTTCGAGCCCTGCAGGACACTGGACCCCCTGCTCAGCGGGGAGTCTCCTTCTCCCTCTGCTCCTTCCCCTGCTTCTGCTCTCGCTCACTCACTCTCTCTCTCTCAAATAAATACAATTTTTAAAATTATAAAATGAAAATGACTTAAAAAGAAGACAAACCCAGAATCCATAGAAACACATGGTCAAAAACTTGACTGCAACAAAACATCTTACCCCAATTTCAATCTAAATCTATTGCCAAAGGCAAAAACATTTACTCCCTCTTAATAACACCTAGACACACTTACATGACTATCGGAATCTTAAAGTACTGAAAGTAAAACTATTCACTTAAGACCCTGTCACCTTCTATTGAACCTTGAAGTGTACTTAATTAGCGACTAGGGCACAAATTCTGAAAACACGAACCCTAGTTTGAGCCACTGTGCGCACGCGCGCACCCACTCACACCCTCCAAGTCTCAGGAGAAAAGTAACAAGTGACCTCAAATGCCGCCTTCTCTCAAACACGACTCTGAACTATGTGGTCCTACCCCTTCAACACTCAGACCACCAGGCAAGGAACACTTCACACACCCAAGTGTACTCAATTTAAGGGGAGTGAGCATTATTGATATCTCAGCACCGAGAGCAGCGGGATGGCAAACACCTGGCCTCCTCTGGGCGAACGCTCTCCAGGCTTTCGGCCGCTTTATCTTTCTTCCTGACACCAATTTACCTCCGCCACCTTGGCGCGCCCCTCTCCCCCACAACCCTGGGCCTCCTGCAGCCCAGATCTGGGACCTCAGAGCTCGGGGACTTGCCTCCTCCAGCTTCCAGCCCTGCAGAGAGGAGCGGAGCCACCGATGGAACAAGCGCAGTCCGTACTAAGGCAAGCCTGGCCCCTTCACCCGGACCGATGTCACTTCCCCGCTCCGCCACCGTGGTGGTCCTCACAGCACCTCCCTCCTCTGCCTCAGGCATCGCGTCCTCCTCCGCCCCCAGCATCCCCATCCCGCAATGCCTCCAACCCGCAGCCCAGTGGCCTCCCTCCGCCCAGCCGCCCACCCCAACACGCCCTAGCGGGCTCACCTGACAGCCCCGCTGCCTTTCACACACTCCTGCCCTCGGTGAGGGGGGCACGACATGTCCCCGCGGCGGCCTTCCCCCCGAGCCCAGGCGGGGCGGAGTGCAGCAGGGCGGAGCCTGCGGCCCCGCCAGGCTCCTGCCCAACACTGGGCTCTACTGCGCTCCCAGCGGGCAAGCAGCGGGTCGGGCTACCGAGAGCAAAGGTGAAGTGGCGAGGACCGCGGCTTGGAAGCGATGGGTGGGGCAAGGAGGGCCGCAGGAGACTGGCCGGAAGTGTCGCGAGAGGTAGAAGGAATCGCGCGAGATGTGGCTCCTTCCTGCGGGCAGGGAGCCGAAGCGCTCTGGGCGTGCGGGCGGTGCGTGGGGCGTGCCCTCCGCCCCCAGATGGCGCGCGGAATCTCCGTCTGAGGTCGGAGGTCTTTGAAAGGCGGGGATGGGGGATAAGACGTTATAGGTGTAAGGGAGCATTTTGAGTTTCTGTGAAAGAAAGCTTCTTCAGAATTAACCAGTCCAGCCCCCTCACTTGGTAGACTAGAAGACTAGATGGGAAGAGACGCGCTGACCCTGGTACTACTCTGGCTAACTGTACGAAAGGGCCAGGAAAGATGCCGAGAACCCGAAAGAGACGCAGATACCACGTCCCTGGTGAGCAATTGGACAATAGGGCGCAAGCTGCAGCTTCCGTTTCTGGGTGTAGAGAATGGATACCGTTGGCATTTGAAGAAAAAAAAAAAGTTTATCTGTGGGGCTTTACCCCCTCCCTCTTAGGTTTCTTAGGATTTCGAGGCTGCCAAAAGATACGTCTAAAAAAATGTAGAGGTGAGCTTCACCAGATTTAAAAGGTGCACGAGAGGCTGGAGACGAGATATTTTTGTCCAAATACGATGACGTAATTGAGGTGAAAAGTTTAAATGAATTTTCCACAGTCGTGAAGTTAATGGCCCTGCCCTGCTGTCCTGCGTATTTAATTTTCTGGAAGACCTCAGCTTCTTTGAGTATTCAATAAGACTCTTGTCTATTTTCTAACGAGTTTATAGGGCAAGGATTCAGGGATGTTTTTCAGTTAATTCTTCGAAAACGAAGAAAAACGAATTTTTATAACACATGAATTCTCTTACAGGTTAACAGCCACACACAGAGATCCACAAGTTTACTTAAATGTTCTCGAAACACCTAAAAAACTTCTGCTCTCCAGGGAGAGGGAAAAGAATGCCAGAGCTGTCCCATTCTCTAGGATCTTGTCAGATGACTAGCTAATATCATAGGCTAATAGTAAGAGCTAGCATTTACTGAGCTCTTACTATTTCTAGGTAGGCTTGTAAGCATTTTACAGGTGTAATCCCATTTAGTGCTCACCGCAACTTTAAGTACAGACTATAGTTCTCCCTATTTGCAGAGGTAAAATGACTTATCCAAAGTCATACTATCCATACGTGATGGGGCCAAAATAGCAAACACAGTGTCTGTCTTCAGAGGCTGGACCCAAGTAATTACCTAAACTCGTTTAAGTAACAAAATCAAACCTTGAATTTGGGTCCTCTCTCCAAATCTCTGTATCCTCGATATCAGTGGTTCTTCTTTGTTGAGGACCCTAAAAGGTATTGTTATTTAGGTTTATCTATCACTGTTTACTAGAAATTAAAACAAATTTAAATGTTTAGTCATTTAACATTAAAAACCCATTTCTTGTAAATGAATTTTTTAATTGAAAAGTAACTTTCCAAAATGAAAAAAAATCAGGGCAAAGAAGGACATTGCTTTACATTTTTATAAATTTCTTTAATGTATGGTTTAATAGAAAATTGTTAGATTCTCATATTTTTTTCTGCATTCAAACGATTACAACTTTAGTTTTGGTTGAAGTATATGAAGAAAACCCAGCCTCCTTCAACTATGTAGTTGGAGAAGGAAGTATTGTAATAGCTTCTTCAATTACGGCTTTTCTTTTTAATGCTACACTAAAATTCAACAAATGGTGGCTTCTTAAAGGTTAGTTGCAATATGGAATCTGAAAACCTATCAGTGAATATTTTGTACTCTGAAACATTAAAATCCATTGGTTTATCTTGCACTTTGAATGGATCTTTTACTATACATGATTTCTGACATCAAGCATTGGTTATTTGGAAAATATCAGTTCACTATTCTATTCAGTCTCCCAAATGTTAACACATTTCATTATATAATACATATATATTTATTATCACCAGTCTCATTAGAAGAGCCTTTAAGTATTGAGAAGCTGTCAAGCTCTAAGCAAATGAAAGTTCTCTAAAGTCTGCTTTGTCTTGAAAGGCCATATTTTATCATTGGCAACAAATACTATCAGTTGTTTTCCTTGAAGTAACAAGCTCACTTTGTTTTCAAGAGATGCTCTGTCAAATAGCTAAATCTGACTAGCCCTAATTCTGTGTTGTACTTTTTTTTTTTTAGGTTTTATTTACTTATCTGACAGAGATCACAAGTAGGCAGAGAGGCAGGCAGAGAGAGGAAGGTAAGCAGGCTCCCTGCTGAGCAGAGCTCAGCTCAATGGGGGGGGGGGGGGGGGACTCCATCTCAGGACCCTGGGATCATGACCCGAGCCAAAGGCAGAGGCTTCAACCCACTGAGCCACCCAGGCGCCCCTACCTTTTTTTTTTTTTTTCTAAGATTTTATTTATTTATTTGACAGAGAGCCGAGCACAAGTAGTAGGAGCAGCAAGCAGAGGGAGAGGGAGAAGCTTCCTCACTGAGCAGGGAGCCTGATGTGGGCTTGATCCCAGGGTCCCAGGATCACGACCTGAGCTGAAGGCAGATGCTTAACCAACTGAGCCACACAGGCGCTCCCTCTTTTGTACTTTTAAGTAAAAATGAAGATCTGTGAAAAAAAGAGTAGCTAGTTCAGTTACCAATTCAAATCACCTGTTAAGTGCTTTTTCCTCAACAGACCAGCATACTTCATAGCAGAACTATTTTATGCATACTATTTTGTCACACAGAATATGAAAAAGGTGTGAATGCAAGGGTTAATTTTTTTTAAAAGATTTTATTTATTTATTTGAGAGAGAGAACAAGCAAGAGAGAGCATGAACCGGGGAAGGAAGAGGGAGAAACAGACTTCCCGCAGGGAGCCTGATGTGGATCTGGATCCCAGGACCCTGGGATCACGACCACAGCCAAAAGCAGACACTAAACCAACTGAGCCACCCAGGCGGCCCAAGGGTTAATATTTAATAAAATTAGTAATTTTTACTTCATGAACAGTATTCTTAAGTGAAATGGGCACTATTTTTATTATGAACGCATGGCAGTGCACAATACAATGACTGACAATACAATTTATTTCCACTGCCTTAATTCTTGCTAAGCTGCCAGCAGTTTTACCCACCATTGCTTTTGCATCAATAGTGCAAATGTCAGAAACACAGCAAAAAAAGCAAATCATGTCTTAATATTAATAGTTTTGATCTCATGATCCCTGAAAGGAGCCCCAGCATGCGTGGACTACCTTTTGAGAACTATAGCAATTAAATGTGCCCAGCCTGCAGCCCTGAATATAAAAGTAATGAATAACACAATACCTACCCTGAAGGAGTTCACAGTCCTGAGACAAGCAGGTAAACAAATATATCTTGAGTGTCATAACAGAGACAGGAGCCAGATACATTGATAGCTACAAAAGAAGGTGTTATCAAATGTCCAGGTATACCCCCCAGAAATTCTCATATACTAGGTCTTTGGTGGGATTCAGGAATCTGCATTTTAAATAAGCACTCCAGATGATTTAGAGGCAGAGAGCACAAGATCTACTTAAGATCTCTGAGAAACACTCCCTTAAGTAGTACAAATTTTAGGTTCCCAAGAAGGCTCAGTAGGTAGATAGGTTCAGAAAAAGAGAATATTTTATGGTATAGCGCTCAAAAAAATCCCAGTTAATTTTCACTGGCTGTTGTTGGCAGTTGTACATCAGATCTTTTACCAGGGGAGGAAAAAGAAACCTTAAAAAGGCAAAATCTGAAACAAATTCCTTTTTTCCTTTTTCCCTCTAGTGGAGGGGGCAGTGAGCTTTTTTCTGTAAAGGGCCAGATAACTATTTTGGCTCTGTGGGGCATAAGGTTTCTGTCACAACTAATCAGGTCTCCCACTGTAGCACAAAGCAGCCAGAGACAAGAGATAAAGCGATGAGTGTGGCTGTGTCCCAACAAAACTTTGTTTACAGAAGCAGGCAGTGGGTTACATTTGGTCTCTCGTGCTAGGCAGTTTGCTGACTCCATGCTCTAATACAAAAGATAATGCTAATTGCCAGTAAGTTGTCTAAAGAACAAAAGCAGGAGTCTGATGAGGTCATAAAACAACTGGATTTCATATCCGAAGTAGAAGAAATTGTGAGGCCTCGATTTTGAATTCCCATTTCTTTCCAAAATAAACCGTATTTCAATATTCAACTTGTATGTGTTGAGTGCGTATCAAGGTATTAGGTATAAGGATATGTAGTTTTTGGAGGCAGAAGTCCTCAATCCCTGGTGGACAGCTAGGCATCCCGAGTTTGAGAACACGCCACAGTTGTCTTGGATACTCTGACTATAAAATAACAACAGGACTTCAGGCTGTGACAGTGATTCTCAAGCTTCAATGAATGGAAGAATATGCTAAGTAAATTCTTTATTTTTATTTTTATTTTATTTATTTATTTAACAGAGCACAAGCAGGGGTAACGGCAGGCAGAGGGAGAAGCAGGCTCCCCAGCAGAGCAAGGAGGCCAAAGAGGCACTCCATCCCAGGACCCTGGGATCGTGACCTGAACTGAAGACAGATGCTTAACCAACTGAGCCACCCAGGTGCCCCATGAAGTAGATTTCTTAAAATGTAGATTTTTTAGATCCAACAGCCAGAGATTTTGATTAACTAGAAGAGTTTAATCAGAGAGGTCATGAATCTACATTTTAATCTAGAATATACAGGCTGCTGCTATGAGGCAAGGTGTTTAAATCAAGAAACAGAAGACCCGAGCTATAATTTTGGCTATCCCACTTTGTTTATAAAATAAGAATGTCAGAAGTAGAAGAAACCTTAATGATTAATAGTGTGATGTTCTCCTCCAACCCAAAGTTGGTGATTTTTGTTAAGTGCATATATCATTCATGAAAATGC
>ML101631.1:0-12576 GCA_003697995.1 Taxidea taxus jeffersonii
TTTTTTTTTTTTTTTAAGATTATTTATTTATTTATTTGAGAGAGAGAGAGCACATGAGCAGAGGCGGGGGCAGAGGGAGAAGCAGACTCACCCCTGAGCAGGGAGCCCAATGCTGGGTTCGAACTCAGGACCCTGAGATCATGACCTGAGCCCGAGGCAGACGCTTAACCCACTGAGCCACCCAGGCACCCCTCATGCTTTTAACTAACAGAAGAAAATTGTTAAATACAATATTCTCAGTGAGATGTTTAGTAATACACACATTTTACAGAGTTATAACTTTCATATAGAAATAAATACTATTTTGGCTGCTGGGAAGCATTTGATTTTTAAAGGGGGATTGCTGTTTGTACAGCAATGTACGGCATGGTAAATTTCACCATGACAGCATCCACGGGGGTCTTAAAAAATTCAATCATGTCACATTGTGACTAAATGACTGGGCCAACCTATATCACTAACCGGGTCCTAAATATGATAGAATCCTGAATATGATAGCTATTGCTTTATATCCAAATTCATGTTGCACAGGGTATGTTCTTATGAGGTTTTACTCTACTTCATTGTCTTTAAGCATAGGATAAAAAGCAAGCTCTCCAGTTTTGCAAAGATATTCTAAAGAGGAAAGGGAAGAAATTCTGTATTCTCTAACATTAGGACCTCACGGTACAATATAATTAATCCTCCTGGAGATTTTCCAGGTTTAAAGGTGCTGGACTTTTGAAGCTTGCTTTCTTACGTTTATAAGCCACAGAGTTGTGATAATTGAAACTTTTCCCCAGAAAAAGGAGGCAGCTGGCAGGATCTTTTTCTGAGCTTACCCTGTGTGGTCATATTTATAGGTGCTTCCAATAAAAAGATTTAAAAAAGCAAGGAAGAAAGAGAAACGGAAGAGTGGCAGAGAAGAAATGAATCCTACTGTCTCTACGTAATAGACTGTTACCTGCTCTTCCTAGACCTTCTTAACACCCAAATCTTCCTCAAGATGCTTTCCCTGCATTTGCAGCACTGGTGGGCTGTGTCCCCTTAAGAGATTTCCAAGCTGTTTATGTAGCAGCGTGTCATGTGACACCCCAGTTGCCATGGCAAATATTTGTGTTTCATGAAAAATGTGGGTAAAAAAAAAAAACAAAAACTGATGTAAATGGCCAAATCCCTAGGCAGACAGGCCTTCGGGCTAGTGTTTGGCCTGCACCACGATTGTTTCAAATTCAGCTGTTTAACAGGCTGTGCGAAGGCCACGGGCTAATGTGCATAATGGAAACAGGCGGGGGCACCTGTTTTGATTCTCACCATGTTTGAGCTCTCCAGTCCCACAGTGTTATAGACAACAGATCTACAGGTAATACAAACATGACTAGGTTTTCTGCAGTAATCCATCTATCTCCGAAAAAAAAAGTTTTGTTTTAATAAAGACACTTTTGGAGGGCTAATTAGCCCTGCCTTTAATATCCTCTCTGCTGACTTCACAAAGCTTTCCCCTTGTGCTGGGGCAGTCATGTTTAAAGACTCTTTCCTGTGGTCTCGAACTGGTACGTTTCTGAATCGACTGTCCAATGGCAACTGTAATCATTCGTACGCTCTGTGAAAAGCGTCCTAGCACGGAAGTGAAAAGGCTCACCGAAACCCCGATGGAGCCAGAACAGACCTTGGCTCAGCGTCCACCATTGGACGGCGTGGTGCCACATGGAGAAGCCCTTTCTTGGAGATACTCCTTTCAGTGTCCCCTAGAAGCGGGACTTGGCATCTGACTATAGTTGTTGTTGTAAATATTTACTTTGTCAAACTCTCTCTTCAAATCAATGGGGCTCTTGGCAAGCAAGGCAGCATCGTCTGGGGTGGGAAAGGTCTTTCTAATTACTAGCTCCTGCCTGCATAGAAAGAGGGAACAGGCTGGCCCAGCGGGGGAAGCTGGGGGAGGGAGGCGGGGGGGGGGGGAGGGGGGGGGCTCTGTGCTTCTATTTGTTTTGTAAAATTGCCCATGAGAGTCATTTTGATTTAAACTGTGTCTCATTCTTCATTGTAGGGGAAAGGCAAAAGGTCAAGAGGACATCATGATAAGAAGGTCTGTAATTTGTGTGACTAGTTGAAATTTGGGGTTTGTCACCTGATGTCCCTTCCTTTTGCTGCAGGGCAAAAGTATGAGAGGCCAGTGACAGCTGGAGACTGCAGCAAAAGTTCTTTTGCTCTTCTTTTATAAAAGAAATGATATCATGCCTTCAGAAAAAAAAAAAAAAAAGGTTCATTTAAAGTGAAAAACCTTCCCCATATCCCCCTCAATTAGGACTAAATTACTTCCCAGGCTTCAACCCAGAAACGTGATTTAACATCCTCAAAATCTATCTGAATCATAATGGTCTTCAACCTCAATCTAGGATCCTCATCTTTTGAAAGTCCACTTGAAAAGAAATAAAATGCAAAAAAAATTCACTTGGCCCCCAGCATGCGCATACGTGTGTGTGTGTGTGTGCACTCACACACACGTACACACGCATACACACTGCATATATGAGGTCACTGGTAAGGGTATGGGACTTAGAATGAAGCTGCCTAAAACCGATAAAGTAACAAAAACTTCGGGGGAATGACATCGTTCCCACACATAAGTACATGCCAGCAAAGAACATTCCACTGGGTCATGCATGAGTCATAAATGTTCTGTACTTGAAGCAGGGAAGAGCTGGATTCTTCTCTTACTAATAGAGGAATTTTGATCAAGTCACTGAAATTCTTGGTGCCTCAGTTCCTCCTCTCACAAATAGCTCTTTTCTCAGACACACCATATTAGTGCTGTGAATGTGTGTGGAAATGCTTTGGAATTATAAAGCACTTGTTACCAGAATTCATTGGCCTGTTTTTAAGAACATCTTCTAGGCCTCCGTCCATTGAGGATATTATCAGAAAGAATTTCACAGGGAGCTTAGCCACTCCTATTCAAGGAAAAAGAGCCCACCTTTTGGGTCTCCTGTACTTCTGCAAGGGTGGGACTAGATAGAGCTGTACTTACAACAATGACTGCATACAGGCCTTCTGAAGCGAGACAGATTGCTCCCGCGTAAACTAATCAACGCACTCAGAACCTTCCTCCTGTTTCCCTTGATTTCTTGCTGGGGAGAAATTGTGAGCTTGCTTCTGTACTTTAAAAAGGATGTGCTTTAAGAACACTAGGCTTGATGTATCTGGAAGATTTAGAACAGCAAATGTTGATTGAGGATGTTCTTAGAACGTGACCGTAAGTAAGCACCTTCCACACCGACCGAAGGCTCACAGCAGCCCTAGAACTTCTGTACTGTCATGGTCCCCAGGCCCACGTAGTTGGTCAAAGGGTGCAGGGGATCCAGGTGACAGAATGAGTCTCCAGAGTCCCCACTCCTACACACAAGGTTATGAACTCTTCCACATGAGCTTGTTTTCCACATGTTACCACCATTAGGGTGATAACCACTACTGACTACCACAACCACTGCCACTACCAGTAACTACTAGCACCTTGCACGTATCACGTGCTTACTCTGTGCCCTCCACGGTTCCTGTGCTTTACGTGGATTAGCTCACCTCATTTGACAACATCTCTGTGCAGCAGGTACTATTATTATTCCCATTTTCCTGGAAGGACCCAAGTACGGAGAAGTTAAGGCCATCCTACCTAGTAAGTGACAGAGCCAGCATACAGAACAGGGCCATGCAGCAGCCAGAGCCCCAAAGCATTAGAGAGTTTTTAAAGTTTTGGTGGAAATCTTTCTAAAAGATCCCATCTCTCTGCCTCCCTGATATAACTAACATCTTCTCTCCCCAGTATCACATATGCAGAGAGCCTATTTCTGGTCATTTTTCATTTGTTTCCTTCACACTCAGGACACTGCTTGTCACCTCTGCTGTCACGTCTGCTTTCGCTGGCTCTGACTTTAAGAGACTTTTCTTTTCTGTCTTCTAGCTCATTAAACAAATCACCAAGACTCAAGAAGTGGAAGGATAAAGTGGAGACAGGCAGGCCCTGCACAAGGATCCAAGGAATAAGATAATACACAGTGGTAGACTTTGTAGTTACTTCAGAAATCTAAGGCTAGTCTTTTCAGGGCTCTAGTTCACATGTGGTTGAAGTTGCTAAAATTGCCTCTCTCAGCAAATATATCTTTTTATTATCTCAAGGCAGTCATGTTAACTATCTTAAGATCCACTTAATTTCAAGTAATATTTTGATAATAAAACTCTTTTATGGGTAAAACAAGCAAACATATATTTATTGGACGTAAGGGTCCAGGTTAATTCATGAGTGTGTTTGCTTCTGGAAATGGAGGAGGGAGAAGAAAGGGCTAAAAGAAATAGGAAGACAATTTCAATTGTACCTTATGTGCTTTTTAACTTTCAACACATATATAAATAATTTAAATATATCTAAATCTTATAATTATAAATATAGAAAATATACTCTATTTTTAAAGTAAAATATATTTTACATTTATATATCTAATGTAAATATATCTTTATATTTACATTAATATATCTTTATGTTTACATTACAATAAAGTAAATATATATTTTTAAATATATATTTTTGTCTTCTTTGCTTCATATATATATCTCATATATACATCATAAGTATTATATATTATCTAATGTTATCTACTTCATCTTCATGTAGATTCCTCTGGTTTAAACTACTGGACTTTTGTAGCTTGCTTTCTTACATTTATGAGCCATAGACAGATATATATATAATATACATATACATATAAATATGTAATATATATGTGTGTGTGCATATATATAAATATATATATATGTGTGTGTGTATATATATATATATATAGCAAAGAAGACAAAAGATTAACATGAGCCCATGGTAGTTTTTTATATTATTTTTCTGTACTTCTCTGTATTTTCAAAACTATTTTCTAAATTGGAGAAGAAACAAATAAAAGAAAATCCTATTTCAAAAGACATACCTCTCTGTAAAATCTCCTTTGCTACAGAAAGAACAGGTTTGGGTGACAACCTTTAGTGTCAATTTTGGAGTCTTGCTTTACTTAGTCATTGTTACATTATTACTTTCTTTAGTATATCCCCAGCGTATTACTCTTGATCCTTATGTTAAAAATCATGATTATTTTATAGGTGAGTCAGTTGAACTATTTTAAAGAAGCAACATGTGTGACAGTGACACTGTCCCTGTCCAGTGTCATTTCCTCCCGTCTGTAGAAGGAGGGGATTAAACCAGCTCAGTTTTTTACAAAATGTCCATAGCCCCTACAACGCTCACCCTAAGACCCCCAGGAATAGGAAAAAAGCGGAAGCTCCCAGTAGGTGTGGGCTCACACCCACAGCAGCTGTATTAACTGTGCCTCTCTTTACCATCAGATTATATTGTTTCTGAACAAAGTGTTCCAGGTTTGAAAATATATACTTTGAAAACCACCAGGTGGTATCTAGCAGCAGTTTTAGCTTTAATGTGACCTATCTTCTGAAGGAAATAAGCCCACTTCTTTGTTTCTGTTTATTGAAGTGTAATTAACCTACAGTGTTAGGTTAGTTTCAGGTCTACAATAGGCTGATTCAGCAATGCTATACAGTACTCAGTGCTCATCCTAAGTGCACCCTTAATCCCCTTCACCTACTTTACCCAACCCCTGCACACCTACACCTCCCCTCTGGCAACCACAAGTTTGTTCTCTGTATTCAAGAATCTGGTTTTTTGGTGTCTCTTTTTTTCTTCGTTTGTTCATTTGTTTTCTTAAAATCTACATCTGAGTGAAATCATATGGTTTTGATCTTTCTCTGACTGACTTATTTCACTTAGCATGATACCTTCTAGATCTGTACACATTGTTGCAAATGGCAAATGGTTGCAAATGGTCATTCTTTTTTATGGCCCAGTAATATTCCAGTATATACAGTGTGGGTGTATACACACACACACACACACACACACACAAACACACACTGCATCTTCTTTATCCATTCATCTGTGGATGGACACTTGGGCTGTTTCCATATCTTGACTATTGTAAATAACGTTGCTATAAACATAGCAGGTGTTTGTATCTTTTCAAATTGTGGTTTTGCTCTCTTTGAGTAAATACCCAGTAGTGGAATTACTGGATCATGTGGTAATTATATTTTTTAAATTTTTGAAGAAATTCCATACTGTTTACCACTGTGGCTGCGCCAGTTTGCATTCTCACCATCAGTAGCAAGAGGGTTCCTTTTTCTCCACATCCTCTCTAACAATTGTTATTTCTTTTATTTTTAACTTTAGCCATTCTGGCAGGTGTAAGGTGATATGTCATTGCAGGTTTTATGTGCATTTCCTTGATGATTAGTGATGTTGAGCATTGTTTCATGTGTCTGCTGACCATCTGTATGTCTTCTAGAAGAAAACATAGGCAGAATTTGATACCAGACATAGAAACATTTTTCTAGAAATATCTCCTCTGGCAAGGGAAACAAAACCAAATTAAACCATTGAGACTACGCAAAAATAAAAAGATTTTGCACAGCAAAGAAAACCATCAACAAAACAAAAAGGCAATCTATTGACATGGGAGAAGATATTTATGAATGATCTATCCAATAAGGGGTTAGTTAGTTCGTGAAATATATAAAGAACTTCTACAACTCAACATCAAAAAACCAATTCAATTTTAAAAAGGGCAGAGGACATGAATAGATATTTTTCCATATCAGCCTACTTCTTGAAGAGTGGAGAGTGCCTCCCTGGTGGTCTTTGTGCCCAGCACAGCACAGTTTCCTTTTTTATCTTGTCCTAAAGGGTCACAGAGAGGGCAGGTGGTACTTTGGCAAGAATTGGAGTTCTCCAGCCTGAAGTTCAAGATGAGATTCAGAAGGAAGTCTAGGGCTGTTCTTTCCTCTTTTAGACTCATCTGTCTCACAAAACCTCATTTAATTTACCTCCTTAAAGGAAGAAAAGAAAAAAAAAACCCAAACCAGAAACCTGTGGCATCGTTTAAAACCATTTCCAGGGACGCCTGGGTGGCTCAGTTGGTTAAGCGGCTGCCTTCGGCTCAGGTCATGATCCCAGTGTCCTGGGATCGAGTCCCACATCGGGCTCTCTGCTCAGCAGGGAGCCTGCCTCCTCCTCTCTCTCTGCCTGCATCTCTGCCTACTTGTGATCTATCAAATAAATAAATAAAATCTTTAAAAATAATAAAAAATAATAAAATTGTCTTTATCTGTCTTCATGGCATCTAAGTATACACTTCTATTGCTTGGGACTAACAATTTTACTTATATACACCAGAAAAAGTTTAAGTTACCAGTAAGCCACAAAATTACCTTAAATTTTTTTTTTTACCTTATCTCTTTCATTCATTAAACCATGGCCTGATCCTTCATAGAAAATTTGGAGGGTTCAGAAAGGAGAAAAAATGCCTAAATACACACACACACACACACACACACACACAATCCGATAATACAATATCCCTTTGGCATTATTTAAACTTTGGCATGGCCCTCTGTTGATATCATCCAATATATTCAACTGTGACCCATCTCTTTTCTCCTAGCAATTTATCATAAGCCTTTATATATATGACTTAAAAGTCTTCATAGAACATTTTGAATGGCTACATTTTGAAAATATACCATAATTTTCTTAGTTATTATCCTATGGTTTGATATTAAATTATAAATGTCAGATTATTAATAACTATTCTAATTATTAATAAATAATTAAATCATTTCCTGTTATAAATAAAACTGCCACGAACACCCTCCATATTTGTACATTAATCTTTGTATTTAAGCTACTTCTTAGCAGTAGACTTCCTTAGTCAAGGGTATGGACATTTTCAGTAGTCTGTTAGTGCTTCAAAACTCAAGCTATGAGTTCACAAATAACTTGTTTGATCATAGAAGAGTTTTGTGCTATAAACCCAGCCCAAGTAGCTATCAGCTTCATTCATACATTCATACATTCATTCAACTAATCCTCACTGACCTTTAACCATGCGCCAGGCAGTGTATTAGATCTTGGGGATGTAGCAGTGAACAAAACAAACCAAGTCTTTGCCCTCTTGAGACTTATATTCTAGTGAGAAAGGCAGATATTTATATAATGGCCAAGCAGTGATAAATGCTACGAATGAAAATAAAGCAGCACCCATATGCAGGTTTAAAGGAGGTGACAAGATGGGGTGTTGTAAGAATTTTGCAAGTATCCTTTAGCCATGTGGGATCAACAACTTCCTATACACACATTTTCCTCAGGAAGAGCACAAGGTCAAGCTTTACTTTGGTGATAACAGAGGTCCTTTTGGAGGCTCACTCTTCTTGCTTTGCCACATAGGGGAAAACGATGATGTGCCTTTTCTCAGAAATCTAGGAATCCAGGCTGTTTTCACTCCCCACCTGCCAGGTTCCCTGTACACATCCCAGGCTGGTTCCACCCATCAGTCCTAATTGTTCCAAGCAGTTGCCCTTCCCTATGTCACATTCTTTCCTTTTGAAAATATTAAAAAGGGAGCAGAAAAGATGAAATCAATGCAGCAATAAAATGAAATAAGTCTCTAGAAAAGGAAATATCACATTTGGCTGAAAACATTTCATCTCTCTTAAAAATCTTCCTGATTTGTTCTGTTTGATCTTCAACCAGAATTTGATCCAATGAGTGTTTTTGTTCCAAAGGAATACATCGAGGGGTAGGAATTTTTTTTTCCTCCTCAGAAAGTGTTACAGAATTGAGGAAGACTCATTTGAATAAAGATATCTTTCAAAGCAATTGCAGAAATTAGCCCTAGAGAATTGCCGTTGAACTGAGTGGCCTTTACACAAAATTCTCTTCCTTTATATATGTCTCTGCTCAGTGAGTTCTCTATCTTTGCCTTTTATCCTCTTTATAAAGCTTAGGGACTCTGACTCTCACTTTTAGTTGACACTTATGGATTAAATGCAGTGTCTAGGTCCTATGAATTGAGAACTGCTTTGTTGACCTGCAGACCCTGACTACTGGAATATCGCTCTCTGGGGTTCTCTCCCCCTGATTACCTTCACACATGTAGTTGGTATAAACAGCTATTCCTTTACTATGGTGTGTAAGTTTCTAGAAAAACTTCCTATTAAAAAAGAGAAAAGGAGGGGAAAATCCCCAGGTCTTTTTCATGGTACATGAGGTGATGCTATTGGAGATGTTTGCCTTCGATTTGCTGGCTCTGCTGACTCCAGGAGTTTATTAAATAACACACAGCATTTCGTAAGGGGTGACACTTTGTCAGAGAGACATTGGGTGTCAAAATCAGAAGCACCCTGAATGATCCCCTCCTGGAAACTAACACCCCACCAGACTTGTAAGAAGTGACTTCCCAGATCCTAGGTCTTCTCACTTCAATACCATCCCTTTCCTACCATACCATGATTCATTAGCATGTCCACAGGGGTTCATTTAACAGACTGCTTTCCAAATAAGAAGGAAACAGCAGGTCAGGGCCAGGAAGTGGTAAAAAGAAGGTTGAAGAAGGAGAGCACACCTTGGTATGGGGCCATATGGGGAGTTCTGGACAGTTAGGGCTGTGGGCATGGATGGTATGGGGGAGGGGAAGGGCAACTAGCTGTGTGATCATGGGCAAATCACTTTACCTCTCTGAGTCTGAGTTTCCTATCTATGGTGATAACCACACAGACCAGAGGTAAGGCATTGTGAAAGGTTCTTTATGCATGTTATGACCTTCACAGCAACTCTCCTCATTGTTAGAGATAAGAAACATTTAAGTGTAGAGGATGTTGTCTTAGCTTGGACTGCCATAGCAAAACACCATAGGCTGAGTGGCTTTAACAGCAAACATTTACTTCTCACAGTTCTGGAGGCTATAAGTGCAAGATCAGGATGCCAGCATGGTTGGGTTCTGGTAGGGCCCTCTGGTTTGCAAGCAGCTGTCTTCTCACTGTATCTTCACATGGTAGAGAGATCATCTCTCTTGTGTCTCTTCTTCTAAGGGCATTAATCTCATCAGGAAGCCTTTCACCCTCGTGACCTAATTACTTCTCAAGGGCCCCATCTCCAAATTCCATCACATCGGGGACCGGGGCTTCAATGTATGAATGTTGTGGGGTCACAAAACATTCAATCCATGGCAGATGATAACTTGCCCAAGAGTATGTAGCAGACCATGGTAGGGCTTGGACTTGAACCCCGGTTAGTCAGACCTCAGGGCCAAGGCTCATTTTCCTGAGTCCATAATAGCTTGTTCAGTAAAAAGGCAAGGACAGGGGTGCCTGGGTTGGTTGGGCATCTGCCTTCGGCTCAGGTCATGATCCCAGCATCCTAGCATTGACCCCTGCATCGGGCTCCCTGCTCAGCGGAGAGCCTGCTTTTCCCTCTCCCTCTGCCTGCCGCTCTGCTACTTGTGCTCTCTCCCTATCTCTCTCCATCAAATAAATAATTAAAAATATTTAAAAAAAGAAAAACAGGGCACCTGGTGGCCCAGTGGGTTAAGCCTCTGCCTTCGGCTCAGGTCATGATCCCAGGGTCCTGGGATTGAGCCCCGTATCAGGTTCTCTGCTCGGCCGGGAGCCTGCTTCCCTCTCTCTCTCTGCCTGCCTTTCTGCCTATTTGTGATCTTTCTCACTCTGTCAAATAAATAAATAAAATCTTTAAAAAAATAAAAAGAAAATAAAAAAGAAAAAGAAAAACAGAAGGAAAAAAAAAAAAGGCAAGGCCTGTGACCTTCCAGACCTGTCATGCTCTAAAATTCAATATTATAATTCTGCTGAATCCCTAAATCCTGATTAGGTCAGCTACTCTCTCTGAATATTGTTTATATCTTTCAAATAATGCTATCCCTCTGAGGTAATGATGTCTGCTCTCTACAAAACTTAACACATTTCAGACTCTCGACAAATATTAAAGAGCAGGCCAGACAAGTGGTATCTCTGGTTTTTCAGGGACTAATGCACGTTCGATCTCTGAGGGTCAGTTCACTCCTACTCTGAATCTAAGCACTCACTTAGAGCCAAAATTGTGGGAGGAATTTATTTGTGTTCACACAACAGAATTGCCAAAGCTAATTACTAATGGATATGTATGAGTGTCCAAGAAAGGGAACGTTAGCTTATGCATCAAGCAATTTAGTCTTTCTAGGTAAATCCTTCCCTAAAAATGATATCCATGTTGGATTATCCCAAATACTTGATTATTTACCACGAGGAGATCTTGGTAATATCTTATTTTAGGGATGCTCAGCTATGGTTTAATCCTATATCTGCATGCTATCCATATGTGTAAAAGGAACATCATAAAGACAATCCACGTAGAAATACGCACCCCTTTTTCCTAGAGTTCTTCTTTGGGCAGTAATTTCTGAAGTTTGGGAGGTAATACCTGGCTTTCTTTTTCGCTTCACCCTTGTGACTTACTGACGTGTGTAATCATCACCCTGCCTTCCTGTTTGTTTTGTTTTAAATTTAGAATTTTTCTTAAATAATGGCTCCAGAAACTCAAAATTACCTAATTAATAGTAACACTTTGCAAATAATTAAGAGTCTTTCCCCAGCTAGTTGATTCGGTTAGTTAGAGCAGCGTGCTAATAATTAGGCCATGGCCACGGGTTTGAGCTCTGGCGAAGGTATGGCCAGGGAAGGACTAGGAGAGAATGTGGATGGCAGGACAGAGAGCCATCCCCACTAGAAGGAAAACAGTGTTGCTATTGGGTAACATCACGTTGTGCGGACAGCATACTTTAAACAAAACAAAACAAAAACAAAGGGGGAAGGGAGGAAGAGAGGCAGGAAGGTAAGACTAGAAGGAAGGACTAGAAAGAAGGAAGGTAGGAGGGAAAGATGGCAGGCAATTATTTAATTATCGACAAGTTCATGGAGACAAATAGTAAAGGAGGAATAACAGAAGGAACCGGAATCTGACGCATGGCATGACCTTTAATCAGGGCTCTTATTCCTAGCAGGCTGTGAAGCAGCTTTGTCTTTACCTGCTCAATGGATCCCACAATGCTGATGCACGGCTTTAATTTGGAAGGCTTTCTCTTGAGACACATGTCTTTTCCAGCTCTAAGTATGAAGTGCTCCCAAGTGTGGCATTCTCTGTGACAGATGTACTACAGTGATGCTTTAGCTGACTCCAAACCCATCGCTTCCCCGTGCCTGAGTGGTCTAGTTGATGTCCAAGAGTGTGTTTCCTTTGAGAACAGGTCTTTACCGGAATATCATCCAAGAAGGTAGGGAGGTATAATCCCTTTGTTCTGAAACGGCCACGGTTAAACTCTGGAAGCCCACTCCCAGGCCAGGGCTATTCTCTCCAAAGGTCTGAAAGGCATTTGCTGCTGTACATGGATGCCCTAAGCCTATGCCTTCGGAAGGCACTGCCTGAGAGAGACCTGAGAACCCTCTCCTTTCAAAATCTTCTCCCAAGGTTGCTCCATTTTCGTTGTTGGCCCCAATTCCACAGGAGTCTGCGTAAAGATAAGGAATTTCAAAAACGATTTTCACAGCTCCAAGGAAACCAGGTTCCCCGGCAGACCTCCCATCTGGGGCTGCACTTCTTTCTTTCTTTCTTTCTTTCTTTCTTTCTTTCTTTCTTTCTTTCTTTCTTTCTTTCTTTCTTTCTTT
>ML101631.1:12676-110661 GCA_003697995.1 Taxidea taxus jeffersonii
GGATCATGACCTGAGCCGAAGGCAGCTGCTTAACCAACTGAGCCACCCAGGCGTCCCCGGGGCTGCACTTCTAAATGAAATCTTGGGGTCTTGTCAACAGGATCCAACACGTGACTGGCAGGACCCGCCAGCAGCAGACGTGTGCATCTGTGATGACTGTGCGTGTCTGTTCCTCACTCATGAAGTCTGGTCATTCTACTCAATTCTAATTCTCGATTTCTAATTCTCTGAATTCTAATGATGATGGGAAGCCACCATCAGACTCCATTCTTGAAGGAGGCAGAAATGTGGCCTCGGGCCATTTCTGTTGGGACACGTGCCGCTTGTCTTCCACTAGCTGTAGTTCCTGATGTCTGCTACAGGAGGCGTTACTTCTCCAACTCTCTTGCCCATCCAGAGGAAGGAACTCGTCTTCATCCACCAGACAGTTTGCACCCTCTCTTGGTGCCTTGAGAACATCAGAAAGGGTGAGAGTCTTGGCAAGAAGGCTTTTTCCATCATTCCTATGCCTGCAACAACTCTGAAGAGTAGAAAAAAAGCTCAATGGACCCCACTGTTGAAAGTCAGCCTCTAAAATTCAGGAAATTCCCCCTCTTGGACTTAACCCTGCTTTTCTACATTTTTACTTGAGAAGACAGTCTAACTATTCCACAGCCTGGAGCCTGACAAAAGAAAAGAATTTGAAGGATTTCTTTTCTTTATAAAAAAAAAAATTATGATTACTTATTGTCCTTTCATTGTAAATCATCTCTCAGCTTACTTTTCTTTTAGATAGATTTCTGTCTTAAATTTGTTTATGAATGGCCAGCTAATACTTGTTTAATAAAGACAAACATGAACAATTGAACAGTAATACTCGATACAGACCTGTGGCACAGTAGTTACTGATTAGTTACTTGGGTCCTTTGAGTTCTCTGAAAACTCTTCAAAATGCAGAGAGTAATATGATCCTACAATTTGGTAAAGATAGGCTTATACATCTGTAAATGTTGACATACTGGAGACAATCTGTTGCTTAAATCCCTAAGCAAGAAGCAATCAGCACAGTAAGTTGATACCTGGCTTACAGAAGAGAAGGGAGAGTGTGAAACATCTATGCCCTCCCCATACCCCAGGCCATTAGGAACATTTAGACCATGGGGCAGAGTGTCTATTTTTCTAGTGCAACAAGTTTCAATGATGAAATGTAGTGATTTCACGTTGGACACAGACATAACACAATTTTCTTTTTCTTTTTTTTTAAGGGATATGTGAGACCTATATTGCTGTTGTCATTCAAACCTCTTCTAATTTTATTTTTAAGTCACATTTATTCCATTCTTTTTCATGCAGAAAAGTACAAGGAAGAAAACTGCCCATCATCCCATTCTTAGAGAACCTTCTTGACATTTAAAAATAAGTGAAATGTTTATATGTCTTAAAATTTCAATCATAGAAGCAAAATGAAAAAGCCAATGTTTCTTTAGTTTTATTCATTATGAGATTTCAGATTCTCTCTACCCGGGGACAGCTCCAGGTATGTCCCCTAAGAAGATACCAGATTGAAGAATAAAAGAACATATGTCAAGAGAAACCTAGAGAGTGGCAAGGGTGATCACACACAGTATAACGCTCCTTGTAAAAATCACTCTTGGATATGGCAGAAGAACTGGAAATGCTGGAAACTGATGGCCTGTTAGAATAGATAGGACAGCTTTGATGAGCATGTCTGAAGTTATCATACAGACTGCAAAGAAAGATTTCACCATTTTTCAGGACTGGTGGATAATTTGTGAATGAATGAGAAGGCAATGACATGTCTCCGTACATGCTTGTGTAAAAAGTAGAGCACAGAGATTATGGGGTCAGCTGATCACAGCAGAGTAAACTTTTATATGATCAGTTTCCTTGAGCGATTTTATAACACTTTTATAGAAAAGATAATAGCTTTGAGTGACCTCTAAGCTATTCTTCTGGTGATGAGTTTCATGATATATACTAGCCAGACTTCCCAATTATGCCCTGTATGTAAGTCAAAACTGGGATACATATTTTCCCAGCATGGGGTAATAAATGACAATGTGATAGTGCCTGTCTTGACCACTCATTTAAAATAGATCACATTGGGGTGCCTGGGTGGCTCAGTGGGTTAAAGCCTCTGCCTTCGGCTCTGGTCATGATCTCAGGTCCTGGGATCGAGCCCCGCATCAGGCTCTCTGCTCAGCATTGAGCCTGCTTCCTCCTCTCTCTGCCTGCCTCTCTGCCTACTTGTGATCTCTGTCTGTCAAATAAATAAATAAAAGCTTTTAAAAAATAAATAAAATAAAATAGATTGCCATCCTATTTCATCTCTCATGACACTTTCTTTTCACAGATCATGAAAGTCACAACACCTTCGAGAACTGTGAAATCACCATGGGATTATGACTTTTTTATTTATAATGGTGTCATAGACAAGGCAGCCCCAGACTTCTTAGCATTCAAGGAACATTTTAATTTATCTTGGGGAAGTATTTTTTCTCTCTTGGAACACATCGAGAAGTTTCTCAGGGACTATGCAATACCAGAAGTTAAAATAAAAGGGAACAATTTGGTAGCCTTCCTTCCAGAGTTTGAGCTGAAGAATAAACTTACCAGATACGACTTTCTCACACTGTTAGAGAACCCACTTCATATCCAGATGATGTTAAATCTTCCGGGGCAAAGGTACAAGGGCCAAGATGGAAGGTCAGAGGCTGCCAACAAGATCCAAGCCACATGGAAATGCTTCAGAGCAAGAAAATTATTCCTCTTGTATCGCCAGCAGAAGTGGGCATCAGGTGTGATTTCCATTGCGTGGCTCTTACATTGCCACAAGACCCGAGTGAAGAAGATCCTGAAGGAATCACGTGAGAGACACCTGGAGAATTTCCGTATTAGAGCCAAGGTACACAAGGCTGCCAGCTGTTAAGGCAGACCTCTTTTTCTAAACATTTCTTGCTTGAGCGACTGCAATAAGTTGTCTCTTTATCTTCCCTTTCTCTCTCCAGCTACCCTCGTCGTCAACCTCCCTCGCCTTCCACTCTTCTCCACGTAGGATGCAAAAACCCTACATGTGTTTGTACATTATATTTTAGCCCTAATCAGGAATCTGGCTTTTGCACTTGTAAAATCTATTGCAATTTTTTCTATAGAAAAAAAAGTCCCTTCACTTTGACTATGGCCTTTCTGTCGGAAAATCAATGTTTTAACTGCACTACCTTTTCTCCCTATATATACCTTCTGGCACTTTAATTTGCTTGGGAAAAAAAAATCCTCTCTTGTCTACATTGCTGTCACCACTTTGTCAGAAAGTATTTAAGTTTGCAGACAGCCTTTTAATTAGTGCTCACAATTTCATTTATGTTTGCTTTCTCTTTTTTTCATTCATATTCTGTTAATTAAGTGAGCTGCCTCTAATCTTCCCCTGCCAGTAGCATCATGTAGCCACCTAATTAAATTAATTGGGGAAGATGTTTTAAGTATGTAATTAAATCAATTAATATAATTTATGCCTGGCTTAACTGTACAGTGGAAAAACAGCTGAAGTTTGACTAGATGAATCCACTACAGCTTCCTGTCACTGATCAATGCTCTTCTTGATTTTTAGCATCTGGCAGCCAACTGGAATCGCATCAGGACCTCCAGGAGGACTATTATCCATATCCCATCATTAGGTATAACACTTTTGCCTGCAAATCTATCAGCAACCTCTATTACCCACCACATTATGGCTCCTTGATTGAGTTCAAGGAAGGCCCCTTGTTTTATTCAAATTGGTCTCGGCAGGAAAATGTTCTCGACATGATGAGAGTAATAACACAGGGCCCTCGCTTGAAACGGCGTTTAATTTGGGGATTAAGCAAATAAAGTCATTATGTGGGGGCTGCTATTCAGTGGAGAGGTGATTTGCTGTAATTCGCTTTCATCTGTATGAAATGAACTAAAAAGTTGTATTTTTTCCCCCTGAAATAACAGATAATGTTTTCGATCTTCTTTAATGATAGAAGAACACAGGCTTGTGTGTGTTGTTGCTGTTACGCCAATAAGCCAGGATATTGCTTGTACACTGTTTTTAATCAAATGTGCAGTCAAAATGATAAGCTACATTCTCTGAAATTATTTAGTTCTAATTACGAGCAGATGGGATGCTTTATTTGCACCTAGGGCGCCTGAGCAAAAGGAAATGCTGTGTGAACAAGAATAATTAAGAAGTTGAATAGTGTTTTTTGCGCTTAAATAATCTGCAGTTTCATGTTAATTAGCACTAATGTAATTATTTAATTACATTTATGAATTGGGGAACTTAAAAGCTGTTGTCTGCAACACAGTAGTAAAATAGGTATGCCAAAATGACATTGGGGATTTTGGAAGTCTGCACCGGAAGTTCCTTTGAAACATGAGCTGCTGTCAAAATATGTGGGGTTGTTTGCTTGCTTATTTGTTTCGTTTTGTTTTGCTTTTTAATCTACCTAGTGTGCTAAAATTTCTTTGGCGAGACCAAATTTCCCAAGCTGACATGGTAGTTTTGACAAACAGCAAAACTCATCAAATCTTCATATTACATACTGGCTCTTTGTTAAGACTTTTAAAGGAGAGCAATGCATTAAGCGATCTATCGTAATAGAATTCTAGATCGTGTCTGTCCGTAAATATACATGTTTGTGTCCTCATGCATACCGTAGAACATAACACATTTAAACAGTAATATGAAAAAAAATAAACCAACATTAAAATTACTATATACATAATTATCTTTTACATTAGTAAAATATTAGTAGTAATAAAGTAATGCGAACTTTCTTAGAATCTAGAGCGCTTACAGAAAAGTTAAGAAAACATGTCAAAGCTGCTTAGAGCCTTTTAGTTTGGGTATTTTTATAGCTCACAGAAGAAATTAGTTCCTTCTTAGGATGTAAGTGAGGTAAGACAGATCTGAATTTCATTCCAACTTGGGCTTCTGTTTTGGTGGGACTAGTTTTGCACACAAAATTAGTTCACACTCAGAAATTGCACTTGTAATTGATTACAACCAGAGAGGCTAATTGCAGACACAATTAACAGACTCGAGTCCCTTGGAATAAGGTGCAGGAGCCTTTTGCTTCTGCAACTAAGTGTGGCCCGGACCTGGTATTCCGTGGGAAATTTTGTTTCGTGTTCTCTATTTCATTCAAAGCTAGAAATAGAACAAGACCCCGCACTTTGCAATGTTGACAGCACCAAGGTACCACAGGCACAATTTCCACAAACTCCTTCCTTCCACCTGTCACCCTTCAAAACCCCGGTTCAGTCAGCCGTGCAGAACAGTCTGATAGAAAAGAGCCTTTGTCCAAACAGGTAAAATTTTGAAAATAACAGTAATCTAAACTGAGTAATAAAAATAATTTTAAATGAAAATGTTTTAAGATTCCAAAAAGGTTTGCTGGATATAGATTAGGTAGGAAAAATAACCTGGTCAAAAACTAGAATTGAAGGGGCATCTGGGTGGCTCAGTCATTAAGTGTCTGGCTTCGTTTCAGGTCATGATCCCAGAGTCCTGGGATTGAGCCCCACATTGGGCTACCAGCTCAGAGGGGTGCATGTTTCTCCCTCTCCCACTTCCCCTGTTCGTGTTCCCTCTCTTGCTGTGTCTGTCTCTGTCAAATAAATAAATAAATAAATAGGGAAAAGAAACTAGAATTGCATTTTTTTAGATCTGATATTAAAACTAATTTTTTTCTAGAGTACATATTCTCAGTTTAAATAAACAATGTAATAAATCTGAAAGTCTTCCCTATTGTAGTAATTTTTGTTTGTTAACAATGTAACAACCCATTTTAAAGAAAAATTGCTAATCATGTATCTTCCAAGAGATAAGACTAAGCATATATAGTTTTCTCAACTGACCATTTAAAAAGCCCAATTACACATTTTCACAAGAGAATAATACCTGGGCTCTGATCAAACAGTATTTGTTTCTATAATCTATGCTTTAGGTTTTATAAAATGACCTGTGGCTATTAAATTAAGTTTAGGTTTAAATAATGTTAACCTGTCACCTCATACTTATTCCACAGACATAATTCGCATACCATGACTTTCTCTAAAAAAATGATTATGGTATACCTTTCTTGTGTGCACCACTTTTCCTGTGAATTCTTGAAGATTTTAGCTAATCACAATGTGGCTACTTTGTCTCCTGCACTAGGGACTTACCTACACAATTCATGAAAACGAAAGTAGATAAAAGCAAATCCTTTTTCTTTTCTCTAAACACATGTCCCCCGCAAATCTATTCAATATAGTAATTTTATTTTCAGAGTTGAGAGGGATTCACTAATCAAAATCAGTCAGTTGGCATGTAAGGTTCAGGAAGGCATTTAATGCAAATTACAGCCTTGTCCTCTTTTTCTCTTTCTACAGGAGATTTGCAATCAATTCTGGTGTAGAATTAGCCCTAGAAATAATTACACCATGTCGCTAGCCAATTAGGGCTGCACTAACTTGTTTGAACCCTAAAAATGAAAGATTAGTAGTGATAACTGTTTGCTCTGTTGCAGTTATACACATTTGGTTCTTTGTTTATGCAGTTTTGCACACACAGGAATAATTGCATTCTCCAAACTGACGATCACGTAAAGGACCACAGTAACGTTTTCCGTAATGCCTTTGACCACAAAATATTTATCATGTATTTTCAAGTCTATGGCTTGATAATATGAACATTAAGACAATTACCCATTGCAGAGCAACCTCTCTGAAAGGAGGAATTATACAACTTGATTGGCTGTTATGCATTTGGGGTAGTATTCCTAGATGTAACAAAGTTTTAGCTATTTTTAACAAACAGGAGAGGTGGGATGCTGTTGATTAACTGTCCAAAGGAATGGATCAGCCTTGTAATTTCATAAGATGATTAAAAAAAACCCTCATCCTTTCCAGAGTATATAGGATAATCTCTTAATTGGATATTAGATATTTTTATCATTTTCATTAATGAAATACAATGAAATAGAATAACATAACAAAATAAACTACTATGGTTCATAGCAGGGATGGAATACTAGGATCTATTTTAAGCAAAATCTATCCATCAAATAAGAAAGAACTGCAACAAAGAATCCTAATTCCTCTAGAAAAATCATAAGTCTAAATAAAACCTAGGAACTAATTCTGCTTCCAGTTTCTTTGGCCAAGTTATTTCCTCCACTTTTAATTTAACCCCTGTGCTTCTTTATTACAGTGTGTCATTTGATGCTACACTTAAACTCAGTGGCATTTTAAAATGTATTGACATTAAATAAGATGGGCCAAGTCTGGGTCTCTGAGGCTGTGAGCAGGTATATGAAGCACTGCCAGCCAATTAAACCCCCAGCAATGAGTTTCCTCTATCACTTCTCATCCTCTTTTAAAATAAAAATAGGGAATTATTGAGGTGGGATTTTCTCTTTTCTCCATGTAATCTTTTATCTTATTGCCAATTGATTTCAGGGCTAAAAAGAATCTATATAATTCAGCTTCATTTTTTTCCCCTCTGTGCATTACTTCAGCAAATTATCCTTGGAGCAAACACCATTAATGAGTTCCAAGATATTTCCTTCCATAAGGCTGTGGATTCTGTTGTTATGAGTGTTATGAAAAAACAACCCTTTTCTGCTGCTCTGGACTGTCATGGAGGCCTTAAAGACAGGAAAACTTACTTTTGTGTACAACTGACCCTATCCCAAATGTTCATGAGACAGTAGCTCCCTAACCCCCCTCCCTTCTTTGGAAAGATAAGAACCAGATGTCACCTCCCTTTGTAAACAGGGGCAGAGTAGAGGACCACAGCCAAGAATGTTATCTCTGAAATCACATTCTTACTATGCCTCCAAGCAGACTGACATCTTTCTACTTCCTCATTTTTGAGTTGTCAACTCTAAGACACAATAGACTTTGTTCTCAGGGCTAAGAAATTGGGACTTCCAATCAATTCTTCATGGTCTTCAGCACGTATTTTGGCAAGCAGCTATGGAGTCCACAGTTCAGCTATGGCATTGCTACACTAGATCCTTCAGAGTGATGGACGGCCAAGATCTCCCAGATAGCAGTTCCCAAAAATATATCCATCCTTTGAGATCAGAAACAAAGTGCACTTAAATTTTCCAATTCCTGTACAGCCTGAATTAAAATGAAAACACACTGTATTCATCGATGTTACATTCATCCAAGTAATTCAAGTCAACAGTCCTTCATTGGTTAGACCAGAGTTGGCCCCATGACCCTGTATTAAATTACACAGTTGGCCTTGTGCTATCTAATGTTGCACCATGAAGTACAGAAGCAGCATCGAACACCAGTTCATGAGCTCTTCATGAAATGGATTAGTATTAGGTTATGGTAGAAAAAGAGTCTTGTATATGCTAAGATAAACCTATACTTTGTCATCACCTTCATTGTCATAAAAAATATTAAAATGTTTGTTCAGCAGTTCTCAGAATTTCAATTGTAACAACTACAGAGAACCCTAATGAGCATTATTTCCATAGGTTATATCTATCAATATATACTATATTAGAAACTAAAACTGAGAAACTTTAAAAAATATTTAATTTACTTAAAAACAACAACAATGGGGCACCTGGGTGGCTCAGTTGGTTAAGTGTCAGCCTTCGGCTGGGGTCATGATCCCAGGGTCCTGGGATCCAGTCCCCCATTGGGCTCCCCACTCACCAGGGAGCCTGCTTCTCCCTCTCCTGCTCCCCCTGCTTATACTCTCTCTTTGTCAAATAAATAAAATAAAATCTAAAATAACAACAATAAATCTGCCAATGTAACCTAAATAACATATTTTTGCTAAAAAAAAAAAAAACACCTTTATTTTCCCAAACAAAAAAAATTTAATGAAAAGAGTTGCGTTGGTTTACAAGTTTGCAAATCTCTTAATAGAACATGGTTGGATTCTCATATCTATTTCTGTATTCAATCTGTTGCAATATGTTGTTTTGATTGAAGCATATGAAGAAAACCTGGGCCTACACAGATAATATTTGGAAAAGGGAAGACTGTTTTATACATTTTATAGCCTTTTCAGACAATTGTGCATATTCTTCTTTGGTTTTATACCAAAACTCAACAGCGGATAGGAATTCTTATGTTAGCTACAATGTGGAATTTGCAATCCTATCAATAATTTTTTTGCATTTTATGAAAAAGTCAACTATCATCTTAATATTATTTTGAAAATAGTTTTGACCTTCCAGACTCCCTGAAAGGGTCTCAGGACCTTTCACAGTCTCTAGACCATGCTTAGAGAATCACTGGCCTTAGCTTCATACGATGCTGGGCCAGCTGCCGATAACGTCACTGATAAAAAGTTCCAACAAGAGTTCCAACAAGAAAAAAGCTCCAACAAAATTCTCTCTCTTTCCCACTCTCTTTTTAAGATTTATTTATTAGAGAGAGTGTGTGCAAGTGGAGCACAAGCAGGATTTTCTCCCCGAGGAGTGAGTGTAGGGCCCAAAGCAGAGCTCGATCTCACAAGTCTGAGATCATGACCTGAGCTGACACCAAGAGTTGGGCGCTTAACTGACTGCACCACCCAGGCACCCCCAAGTCTTCACTCTTTCCAGAACCACACAGAATCCATTTGGCCAGTTTGGTTTGGGAAAGTTTTCAACAGTCAACAAAAACGTAAGCACCTCCTGTGTTTTCTACATCCACATCACAAAATTCCCTAATCCCCATCTGCAGATCCCCCCAAACAAAGCTCAGTTTTATTTTCATCAGACTACATATACACATAAAGAACTCAGATAGGTGTCTCTTTTACTGTGTCTTAATATTTTATCTCGGTAGCTTGTGCTTTCACAGTTGTACAAGTAATTAAAGCCTGGGTATAATCATAATGCTTTGATTATATTTAACTGATGACTGCAGTATGCTGATAGACAATCAATTGTGACGTATGTCACACGCTCCCTGAAAAACGTTTATGATTAGAGTACCAAAGTTGGCTAACATTAACTTTTTTATGAATTGGAGTAATTCAAGATCGCCTCAATCACAATGTCACTTGGCTCAGCTTGTATCAGTCCAGTATGCTTTTGTGAATGGAAGAGAAAGGGAAGGAGTGACTGACAGCTACTGCTATTGTCACCTGGTGTCAGCCCCTTAGGGGTGTGTGATGCATGTGACTATCACACAGCCCAAGTTTCAAAATGGGGAAAAGGTTGAGAACTACTGCTTCAGCCCATCAAATTGAGGCCTGGTTGACCATCTTAGGCCAGGGTGATCAGAGAAATGACAACTACTTGGTAACCAGAAGTCCACTGTTAACCTCTTCTCTGCCTTAGGTACCCTGTAAGCAATAGGACTAGGGGACAAAAGGAAGTAGAAATAAGCACAGGGTGAGGGGCAGGCTGTTCCAGAATATGTGCTCTATCACAACAGCAGGGGTGTGTCACATACCAGCCCTAAGGAGGCACAGTTGCTGAGCATGGCCTTGCTCGTGGGTTTCTGTGGTTTCTGGAAGAAAAAGCCAATCCCAGCAGAGCTAGTTTCCTGGGGGCAAAGAGGCAATTAGCATCATGTGATGGGAGTTTGCATGGGAGTGGAGGTTGGGCTGAGAGAGGAGACAAGGCAGAGACAAAGGTGGAGGAATGATACCCAGTAACCACTGGTGAGTATCCTTGGTTTGGCAGAACACCAAAGGCAGTTGGATCAGTTCACAGAAGCATCTTTTCAGGCATCCTTCCTTTAACACGAAGCAGAGATGATAACATTTTAAGAAACGACAGAACACTCTATCAAAGGAGAAATATTTTCGCATGGGATGGGGATGGCCATAAGGAAAACGGTTGGGTCCCTCTCTCAAGTGGAAAGGAGGAAAGAGTGCCCCTTTATGTCATTGCTGTTTTCTCCTAAGCTGATGAGGACCTAGAAAAAGCCACAGGTCCCACTCACCATTTTTTAAATTCCCACAAGTTCTCCAGATCAGAGAACCCATTCTATAAAAGTTGAAAGGAGAAGGTGGAATGTAGGCATTGTATCTATTTTCTATTGCCCTTTAACAAGTTCCCACAAGCTTAGTGGCTTAAACAACAGATGTGTATTACCTTAGAGCAATAATTCTGTAGTTCAGAAGTCTGAGAGGGGCTAAAATCAAGGGGTCAGCAGGACTGCACTCCTTTCCAGAAGTTCTAGGGGAGAATAATTTCTTTACCCCTTCCAGGTGCTAGAAGCTGCCCACAAAGGCATGAATGAGGAGGGTCTTTGGCCCCATTTCACCATCTTTAAAGCCAGCAACAAGCATCTCTCTGTGCCTTTCTTCTATGGTCACACCTTCTCTAACTCTCTCCTCTCCTGCCTCCCTCTTCCACTTTTAAGGACTAGTCATTAGACTGGGTCTAGCCAAATAAGTCAAAATAATCCCCCTATTTTAAGGTCAGCCTATTAGCAACTTTAATTCCCTTTGCAACTTTATTTTCCCTTTGCCATGTAACCTCACGTATTCGCTGGTTGCAGGGATGAGGACATGGGCATCTTTGGAGGTCCATTATTCTGCCTGCTGCAACAACTGGAAATAAAAGTGAGAAAAGAAGCAGAGGCTCTTTGTCCCTTCTGGAATTCTCTGCTCACATTTAGCGATGCTTGCTTCTCTCTTCTTTTATGCAACCACATTTATGCAAGGGCTAAATACGTCCTATCCGAACTGTATAGTAATTTGTAGGTTTATGGGATCTTGGACAAGAGACAAGGCACTTACCCTGGTTTTTCTTATCTTCAATGTGACAGGTTGAAGTAGAATGTGTCTCAAAGCTCCCCCCGTGTTTCTAGTTGAACTTTGAAGTACCAGTGTCTCTACAGGTCATATTCCGAAGTATGATAGTGCATTGCTACTAGGAAGGCCTGCTGAGTTCCCCAAGGCCACAACATCCTTGCCGATAGCTTATGTTCAAGTCACTATTGGATTTAATGTATGTACTGCCAGCACTGATGAGCATCATTTCATCGGGGTGTCAACACATACTTTTTGGGATGTATGAAACATAATAAATCTGACTTTAAAAAAATTGACTCCCAACTTCTGCTCTGCTGATGGCAACATTCACTGCATTGTATCTTGTCCATGTAGAATGGTCTGTTGCATGTCACAGGATTTGTTGTTGTTATGGGCTTTGGAAGCACATATATCCCATAACATTAAAATACTTATGTTTGCACAGCACTTTACAGTTTACAAAATGTCTTCATATCTGTTACTTCATGTGATCTTTTATAACAGTGTTCTGAGATTGCTAACATTCAGTCCTTTAAAATGGGTGTATTTGTAGGGTTAAGCAAGTAACCAGTTCTGTCATAATTCTGCATAGACATTTTATATGCATCCTTGATCAGTGGTAACAGAGGTACCAAGTACCTCCAGCACTTGATTGAAACACAGACTTACTCAACATGCGGCAACAAAGTGATCAGACATCCTTTATATTTTAAATTGGACATCATCTTAATGAGACATCTCTCCCACTGCCTTTTATCTTTACTTTTGAAAAGAAATGCATCTGTGGAATGCTCTCTGGCATTTCTCTTAATCATACTTCATTCTTTAGGCATTTTTCCTGCCTTCTTATAGTTTGGATATAGAAGTTATTCACAAGACATCTTCCTAAACATTTATCTGAATATAGATAGAATGAGACACACGCAAAATCCTAAGCGTGTCAGTTCTGTGATCACATGTCAAGATGGCGTTGTTTGCAGCGGTCTACACTAACTTTCATATTGGAACACTTCCCCAAACTATTTTAGAAATTAATAATTTTTCAGAAATAACTCGAACAAGCTATTTGTCCTTCTGCCTCTGCAGTTCTTAAGTTCATCTGCATAAAGCAAAAGGGAGACTTTAAGATGAATTGTAAGCTCATTTAATTTCCAGACCACGTCTAGTTTTTAAACACTGACATCAAAGCAAAGAGCCAATTATCAGAGTGCATTTGATCTGAAGCCCTGTTGCATGAATTGCTATAGTTTTCCTTATGCTGAAAAGGAAATCCGTGTCACATCTCAAAGATGTAATATTGAAAATCACTTTAACTTGAAACATGTGTTTGGGCTCACTAACCACAAGGAGGCATTGAAGCATCTCTTCAAAATGTGAAAAGCAATTTTACTTAAAAAAAAAAAAAAGTTTGCACCAACAGTTGCTGAATTTCACATAAGCAATTATACCTGCTTGTGAGTATGCATGCCTTTTAAGCTCCTGTTCTGATCCACTTATTTTTTTTTTAACCCCTGATATACCAGCAGGAAGAGTTGCCGCTGTTGTTTCTTTTAGTTTTGGACAAGAGTAATCCACAAGCGTTTTTCCTTCTGCTCTGTTTCCAGTGCAGATAGTTTGGAGATAAACCACGGAGACTTCTGTCAGTACTGACAAAGTAGCTGCATTAACCTTTATCGCCTTTTAAAGGTTACATTTCTTTTGACTCTGTGAGCAGAAGCGTATTTCTTTAGTATTTGGAATTACTTAAATACATATTCCTAGCAGCAAGGGGTTTCTCTGAAATCTGTGTGTCAGTTTAGAATGATTCTGGGGACACATCTTCAAAATGCCACACAGGAAGCCTAAGTTAAAAGAGCCAATGCGGGTGTGCGTGTGTGTGTGTGTGTGTGTGTGTGTGTGTGTGTGTTTAACTCTGAGCATAATTTTCTTCAATGTTGTTTTGAACATTCATGTTCTATGTCAGACATTGTCCCCATGTTTTAATAATCTTGGTTCCCAGTGATTTTGCTGGCATTGGAAAATATGAATTCTTCTTTTGCAGAATATGCTGCTTAGCAAATCTTCCAGAATAATGCTTAATCCCCTGAGCAGCAAGTTAGCAAGTCTAACTCCTCTTTCTTAGGAGTTAGACTGTGTCTGCAAGATGCTTCAGAGAAAATGTTTTCCTAGAAGTGTGGACTGTGACGCCTGGATATCCTAGTGTGCCATTTTGCCATGCTGACTTGCTCTTTCTGCGTTTTGACACCTTGTTTGCCTTTTAGGATATTCTCTGCCTGTGCGACAAAATATTGACGACTTCAACACACTGCAGAATACGCAGCTGGGGAGGCTCTGTGACATCTTAGGTACAGTAAATACTTACACACAAATGACTCCGGAAATTTATCAGAGGATGTGGATAAAAATGTTGAATTTTTGCTTATTTTTTTACCCTGCAAGGAAGAAGTGTGGATTTCTAATCTACTGACAGGGCAATTAAACGTTTTGTTTTAAAGAACAGATTTATAGTGGCATTGACTTGAATTTTTTAAAAAATGACATTTTAAACTAATTTATTTGGGTTATCTTTTTCCAAATTCTAAGGATTTCTCTCCTATGGCCCCAAATCCTCTTCATTCCCTAACTCCGGCAGTGAGGGAAGCCAATATTTTATTATCTGTGTCAATATTGTCGATTATGTTGTCTGGGGAGTAAGTGGAAGGTGGTATCAGAAATGAAAAGCATTGTTTTCATTATAAGACTAAGAGGGATGTGAAGATAGAATTTTTTAAAGAAGCTTTTATTTAAATGCATATCGTCTAATTATTAAAAAGAGAAAGTGCCTAGTAGAGGGAATTCTTAGAAATATAGACCTCAGGTGGGAGATACAGCCTTGTAAAGGTCAGGCTCTGATACTGGCTTGGTCAGTTCTAAATCAGACACCAGCCTGGGCCAGGTAAGAAGAACACAGTAATGCCCTGGTTGGCGCTATTTAAGACTAAGGTTCAGGTTAGACTTAAGGCAAGGTCGCAAAGGCTAAGCACTAATACTAAATCAGTTTAGAAGGTAAGGGCCAGAAATTCAGGGTAAACAAAAACTGGGTTTTTATTAGTTACCAAATAAGAACTTCTTTGTTTTGCCGAAATATAATTGCTATGGCCCTTATTTAAGCAAAACAAGGAAGAATTTTAAATTCTCAAATATGACCAACTCAGCTGGCTCCCCAGAATGACATACTTTTACATGATTCATATATATTTCAGCATCATTATTATTTTATAAATGCCATTTGGTAACAAAAATACATCAGTACTAGAAATTTACAGTGTCCTAAAATAATAATAGTGTAATTGCTTTAATCTATTATGTAGGCACTAATATTATTTTTCAACATTACAAAAAAAAATTTTTTTAATGACTTGAGATTGATTTGTTAGTGCTGAGCTATTTCAACTAAAAACCTGACTGGGTGGAAACCACTGAAGTGCAGCAGAGGGCAGACTTTGCTCTAATTTATTTGAATTAATTTTTTTCCTTTAGCTTTTTATATACCCTTCTATATATAGCACAAACCATCACCAAAGAATTTCTTTACGAAAGAGTCTCACTATTAGAAAACACTTGAAAAGATGAGGCTTCTATTTTAAATAATTCAATAATTCAGTCCATGTCTTACCTGAAATGGAAAATTTTGCTAATATGAACATTGCTGAGAGACCATGAACTAAATGCCTTTTTTTTTTTTTTTGGATACACTGTCTTCATGATAGAGCAATCCAATCCCAAAAGCCCTTCAAGGGGAGTAATGGAAGTTTAGAAATGGTAGTTAGAAGGTAGAAAAAGTATTCACTTGTGAACTTTTTAAGAATATGAAGAAACTAGGAAAATCAATAATTTTATGTAAGAATAAATGATCATCTCTTTTTTTATTTCATTGATTCCTAGTGAAGTGTGTTGACTTTTTGCTTATTCAGGGGAAACAAAGAGAATCTGATTAGGTTGGTAAGACCTGTCATTTGGATATTGGTGGTGAAATCGGGGTGTCAGGTGGAGACCCCAGTGGCTACCAGGACTTTCAATTCCTAGATGAGTTAAGCAAGACAGTGACCATTATTAACTATTGACTAGCAATCAAAGCAATCTTTGTCTTCATATTAATTGCTTTCCAAAATTACTTGTCAATTAATTTTGAACATTTGCCAACACACAAACAAATACTGGACATTTGTATTAGTGATATGTATTCCTTTGCCAGAAATGCACAGGGAGGGTGAGATTAGCAAAATGATTTGTTGTCATTTGTAACCTAGAAATTGCTTCCCAAGAAAAATTCAGTTTTCTTCAGCTGTGGAGTCTTTATTTTCTTTGTTTGTTTTTATGACTTTTTTTTTTTTTGATACTTAAAAAAATCCCAGTTTGGTTTTTAAAACCAAATAAAGGGCAGATCAAAAAGCCACACTGAAGTTAATTTAGATTGGTTTTGTACAGATCTTCACCATTTAACTGGCTTTTTCGCACTTGAGCGTTTCTCTGAAGTAAAAATAAATAACACTACCACTAAAAAAACAGACACAATGATTCCTTCAGATGGAGGGCTGTGAGACTCCCTTAGTTCAGTAAGACCCTAGACTCCTCCTACAAACACAAGGTCCGGGAAAAATAATTTGGTCATTCAGCAACTGAATACAAGTTATTTACTGTCTCCTCGGTTAATTTATTTTGAGGTTTATATGGCAAGTTGATTTCAAAATTAAATAGGAGCTGCTTAGATTTTTACCTTTCTGGAGCGCCTCCTCTGGGCTCAGCACGGGGCTAGTTTGGACGGAGGACACTGCTTCTCCAGGGGGAGGATTTCTCCCGCAGCCCATTGATCTCACTGATTGTGTGAGATTTTCTACTTCCCAAATCTCTCCATCCTCCCAAACCCCTTTGGTCAACCAGCAGGCCTGCACTGAGGGACTCCTGTGTACTCCCTACGGTACCAGGGCTTGGGGGGAACACAGGACAGGGCATACGCCTTATCTTTTAAAGAGTTTGGAGACACGAGATTAATAGATTTGAAACAGTGGGATGAAATGACGGAGGCTACTACATCATGTTAAATCTTGGGGGGGCCCTGATAAAAGGAGCCCAAGTGTGGAGGGCAGTGTGTAGAATCACTGTTGGTTCCCCTCGTCAGGGTGGGCCGTGCAGCAGATCCCTACATCTGCACTGTTTACTGAGTACCTACTATGTGCCAGACCCTGCACCAGCTGCTTTATAGATGTTCTTTCCTTTAGTACTCTTCAAAACTCTATGACCCAGGTGATTTTCTTCTCCATTTTCGAGATGAAGAACCAATGCTTCGAAAGGTTAAATACTGTGCCCAGCATTCCCAGGTAGCAGAACTGGAATTTAATCAGTCTCTATTCAACACACTCTTGTCCGACTGAACAGAGCAGACTTCGAATCCCCTCTCAGACCTACCTGACCCAGGAAACATTTTACAGCGCTCCCTCCTCTGAAATTCCCCCAAGGACCTGTTCCACGTGCTTCCCAGGTCCACTACTCTCTGCCTTGCTGGACGGCTGCTTGTACACATGATATGGTCGCTTCTCATGAACAGCATCCCGGCTGCTTTGAGTCCTCATTTCTCTCCCTTCCTAGCCAAGTGCTTTGCCCCTACTGATCAACCTGTTGTTTTATGAATGAATGAATGAATGACTCCACTGGCTGCTGATTCCCTGTCCCGAGTCCTTGAAATATTAAAACCCGGCAGCCTGGGAGTGGGTAATCTCATCTCACTATCCCATTTGGGTGGGATATTTAATTAGGATTCCTTTCTATGTACATAATAAGGAGCACATCTCAAGAAGAAAAACAGTTAAATTAAGACAGTGTTTCCTTTAAACCAAGAATCACCAGATGTCCTATTTAAATAATATACTCCTCTTTGGGAATGGAGCAGGAAAAAGGTTGGTTTCCTGAAATAATCGTTGCTATGGTCATAATCAGACCATTTATTTGGACAGGATGTTCCCTGAATTGGCCCTGCCAAGTCCAGGCAGAATAAGAAATTGCAACTTCATCAGCTTTCTAAAGTTAATAGCTCTGCTTTATAATTTACTGAAGTTAATGGGATAAATTTTTAAAGCACTATGCAATTCCCATTGATGTTAATGGTAGTTCTGGGGCTAAATCTCCATGTATTATTTGAAACACACTTCCATAGTACCTCACAGCCCTCCTTCTGAAGGAATCATTGTGTCTATTTTTTTTTTTTTTTTTGGTGGTGATGTTATTTATCTTTTCTTTAGAGAAATGCTAAAATGCAAAAAAGCCAGTTAAATTGTGAAGATCTGTACAAAACCAATCTAAATTAACTTCAGTGTGGCTTTGGATATGGTCTTTATTTTAAACTGTGCAACATCAATCCAATGCCAGAGTTCAGAATGTCATTTACCTTTATACCAGTAATTAACATTGTGCCTGTTGTTTTTAGATGCCAATGTGAGCGTCATCTACATCTGCTCCCATCAGATGAACGAGGAGTTACTGCTGTATTACGATAAACTCCTGAGTCTACAGGCAGCTGTCAAATCGGGGAATCTTGAGGACAGAAGTGACCTGCAGGACAGGTTCAAAATTATCACCCCTGAAGCTATAAACATCTTCCCTGTGAGTTTGTCTTCTAATTACTACGGCTTCAGGGATGCAGTAAAATTAAATTGGAAATTTTATAACTTGCAACGCTCTGGTACACATCAGTGAAATATTATTGCAAGTTTAACAGCTTTACTGATTAGACTACTAGTTGGACTGTAGGAAATAAATATCCCAGTTTAACTCCCAGACTTAGTTGAACTACTCTTGCCCAGTTTCTCTACAGCTGAAGCTTAATTGCAGTGGTTGGGTGGTGCCATCAAGTAGATGAATTTATAACCTCTCTAGTTCCTTTTCCTTAATTTTGTGTGGAGGACACCAAGACAGAGAAAGGCTGGGCCCACCCATGGTCACCACGCTTATTGGAGACAGAACCTTGACCAGGGCCCCTGTTTTTTGATTTCTACACTGCTATGCTTTGTTACTCCCTAGACTTGTTTTCTCAAGGGAATTTGGACTGATACACCATATTTCAGGGTTCAAAATGAATAAGGTTCAGATTTTTTTTTAACTTGTACTGATTTTTAATGAATGGGATGAATTCTAAATGGAACTCCATCCCTGCACAAGAGCTTTTGGGAAATTCATGGAGTCACAAGGGCAGTGTTCCAGATTAAGGCAGTGCAAGAGATAGCTTGAAATGAATTTCTCTATGTTTTAACAAGAATTTAAAATTTTCCATTTTAAACAACCAACATTTTTTTAAAAGATTTTATTTATTTGTTAGAGAGAGAGAGAGAGCGAGCACAGGCAGACAGAGAGGCAGGCAGAGGCAGAGGGAGAAGCAGGCTCCCTGCCGAGCAAGGAGCCCGATGTGGGACTCGATCCCAGGATGCTGGGATCATGACCTGAGCCGAAGGCAGCCCCTTAACCAACTGAGCCACCCAGGCGTCCCAACAACCAACATTTTAATACTTAATGGACTATACAATTTTGAGGAGACCTCTTTTATTTTGTATAATTAAAGGTCTGAATTTACTGCTAAAGATAGCTCTCTCCATTCACAAGGTGGTTCCACCAAAATCAATGCTCTATTTATTGGCAAAGAAACTGATGGCATGCTTTACTATCTCTGTGTCATTGTTACCCATTAACTCTTCAGATGCATCATGTTGTGACAACCACCCTCCCGAAGAAGGCCTGCCTGGGCTAAGGAGGTCTGGTATAATATTTCTGCTAGCAAAGTGAATTGTCTTCAGGATTTGCTCTCTTCTATTAAAATGAACATTTTATTTTTTCATAACAGGATGCCTCAATGTTCCCTCCACCACCCCAGCTCTCTGCCTCACTCTGTTTCATGGGCACTGCTTGGCTATGGAGGAGGGTGCAGGGGCAGGCTGAACAAGAGAAAAGACAGGGAACAAATCATCACCACTTACTGATGCTCTTAGAAACCTCCCAATGTCCTCCATCAGTGCAAGGATTGCTTGGTGCTGGGGTGCCTGGGTGGCTCAGTGGGTTAAAGCCTCTGCCTTCGGCTCGGGTCATGATCCCAGGGTCCTGGGATCGAGCCCCGCATCAGGCTCTCTGCTCGGCAGGGAGCCTGCTTCCTCCTCTCTTTCTCTGCCTGCCTCTCTGCCTACTTGTGATATCCAAATAAAATAAATAAATAAATAAAAAAGGATTGCTTGGTGCTTCCTAGCTATCCCCTGGCCTCAGTGTCAGGGTCACAGCGGACATTAGAAAGCAAGGAAGGAAAAGCTATCATTACTGTGTAGTCAGTTTCCCAATTTTATCCAGCCAGAAACTGGAGCTAATGCCTGGTAGCTGCTGACAAGGAGTTTCTGCACATCTGAAAAGTCCATATACATCAAAGAGGCATGGAATGGGAAAGAGGCACTAATTTGGGAGCAGGAAAGTGAGTGCACAAGCAACATCTATCAAATGCTAAGCACACATTTTTTTCATTTGGTCCTCAGCACAATGCCAACAATACAGAAATGATCAATCTCCTTCTATGGCTGAGGAAACCAAGTCTTGTTTTCTAGTCCAAAGTTCCTGGTGGGGTCAGAGTATGAACCAAAATCTGTCCAGCCCCAGAACACTATCATGAATTGGAATGATTGCTTTGCTCCTGGATGACCTTGTGGCTTAGGCAGCTCCCTTTACCTTTCTGGGCCTCTGATCTTCATATTTACAATCAAGCGATGGGTCAGGGCATTTCAAAGACACTTCCAGCTCTACACTCCTATTAGCTGAGACAGGTGCCCTGCGGTTTACTCTTGAGCTTCTAAGCAAGAGATGGGCAGTTGGTACTAACAGATGCCCTGAGTCACATTCATAGTTAGGTCTGTATCTTGGTGAGTAGAAACAAGCAGGGAATATTTTAAGTGCTTACTACTTCTCATAGTTTAAATTTAAATTATTTGAGTAATTAATCACTCATAGGCAATCAACTTTTTAAAATACAAAAATTAAACTCTCACTTGCACATCAGTTCCTGCTCATGTTCAGTTATTGCTTTATTTCCTTTTAATGGGTAGAGAGATTGTATCAGTGCTGATTTTCATTCAAATGGATGGCTTTGAGGAGATTTTTTTTTTAAAGCGTGCCAAAAATCTGTTTGTACATCTCTCCAATTTACTATATGATGCTTGACTCTGTAATGGTAAAAAGTGCTCTCATAAAGTCATCACGTCCGGTTTTGAACATTCTAATGCTTACGAAGACATCCCAAACAACTACTTTTTGTCTCAGGCCAAAAAAAAAAAAAAAAAATTAGCGGTGATAAATCAAATGTATGTATAATATTATGGAACGAGGAACATTTTAGACTTTTGTCATCTGCCCTAATCTGCTACCTGGATCTGATGATCCCGATTTTCTCTCAACGGTCATACAAGACCCGAGGTCAGTAATGTGTCCTGTGCCATCACTCACTCATATTCTAATCTTTACTAAACACATAGTGAACACAACAGTATGGGGCCATCTTGCCTGAAGAACAAGGCAGGCCCACAGATGACTATAAACCAGAGTCCGGCTGCATGCTCTCCAGCAGAGGAGCCAGAAACCCAGCCTGGCTGGAAGTGGCTCAGAACTCTAACATTAGGCTCTATCACTGCATCTGCTACCCCCTCACCACACCTCATAAACTCACCAGACCTTCACTACTTGGTCTGGAGAATGGGAGAAGTTGAGTTAACCGCACCAAGAAACTGTGCCAGTACCCGGTTTCAATCCTGCCTCTGCTGTTTGCTAGCTGTGTGTGACTTTGAGCAAATCACTCGAGCCTCCGTTTCCTCACTTCCAAAAGAGGAGTTGTTCATTGGTACAATGTTCTATGGATCAAACAAGAGAATAGTATCAGAGGTTTGGTGTTGTGACCTTAACACTGAGAGCATGGCCATCTCGAAACACTCTTCTAGGTACCCTGTAAAGCCCACTGTGTTACATACATTACGACTCAAGTCCCCAGTTCTCCCCAACATTTAATTTGTTTACCTTTCCTCATTGGAATAACCTGTGGGGCACAGAAAGGGGTGAGATAAACATGGAAAAAAGAGGGTGATTAACCAGGTGGGAAACACAGACTCAAGAGGTGGTACCAGCCATTGTCTAGTTGAGCACTGGGTTTCCTAGACTTGCATTCTCTGAAGTAGGTGTTGCAAATGGATCTAAATTATGGTAGAAAAGGCATGTGGCATATATCTAAGAGCTTAGAATAGAACACTTGCCCTGGAAGAGGGGCCCCGTAGTGTAAACTATATACATCCTCTTCTCAGAGGGGCTCTGTTTTTTGTCTTTTTATCTAATTGGGGGCAAGATACACATAACATAAAATCTACCATTTTAATCATGTTTGGTGCGCAGTTCAGTGGCTTTAAGTACAATCCCACCGTTGTGCAACCATCACATTATCCATTTGCAAAACTTTTCAACATTTCAAGCAGAATTTCTGTACCCATTAAACAGTAAGCCCAGAAGAGCTCTGGTTTTAAAGGGAAAGTTATTTCAGAGATAGAAAGACCCTAGAGACTTCTAGTCGATGCATTATTTGAATATGGGGGTTGAGGCTCAGAAAGGTCGAGTTTTCTAAATCACCTTGCAAGTTACAAATTCAGGTGGGACTGAAACCCAGGGGCTTTCCTTGTTCTCTTTCTCCAATACTTATCATTACACCTTCTAACAATTTGCAAACTGGTAATGCTAACATTCCCGGAAACAGTTGCTTAGCATTTCTCTGCATTTTTATGCCATGTTCAGTAGATAATTTTGATCAGAATTGGGGAAGTAGGTGCAAGTCTACAAAATCCTTTAATTCCCTTAAGACACTGGCATCTTGCATTATATAACTTGCACGGTATTTTTAATGACTTTATTTTAAAAAGAGAGTTTTTCTCCGTAATAATAATTACTGCCATTCATTGAATTTCAACTCAATGCCATGCATTATAACAGGTGTTTCACATTCATGATCTTATTTTACCCTTACAGCAAGCCAACAAATAGGTAGTTTTATTTCCATTTAACAGTTGGAGAAACTGGGGCATTCTGGGTGGCTCAGTCGGTTGAGCATCCGACTCTTGGTTTCTGCTCAGGTCAGATCTCATGGGTCTTTAGATCTCCGACTCTTGGTTTCTGCTCAGGTCAGATCTCATGGGTCTTTAGATTGAGACCTGCATCTGGCTTCCCACTCAGCAGCCTGGGGATTCTCTCCCTTTGCTCCTCCCCCCAACTTGCTCTCAATCTCTCTCTAAAATAAAATAAATATATCTCTTTTTTAAAATATATCTTTTTAAAAAACAGTTGGAGAACCGGAGTCAGAGGGAGCGTAAATCACTTGCCCAAGTTCAGGTACCTTAAAAGTAACAGAGCTGGATTCTAAGCCAGAACTCCCAAGTCCCCAGCACTTTCTCATGTGCCATGATGCCTTCCTCTCTAGAGGAAATGAGCAGTCTTGGGTTCTCATATTCCATTCTTGGCTAAAGTCTTTCGTATGCCCATCCTCATCTGATTAAATCCTCCCTATCCTTCAAAATTCATTTTGACCCCAACCTATAATTTCGTAATAATAATATGAACTAACATTCACTAAGTGTTATTATGTAAGTGCTTTTCATGAATTATCTCATTGAATCCTTGCATCATCCCTATGAGTTGGGTATTATTATTATACAGATGAGGAAACCAAGGTCCAAGGAGAATTAGTAATCTGCATTCTCTGCTGTCCCCACCAGCACATGGCCTCTGCCTCCTTCCTCCTTGCCTCTGAGCCCTCTGTAATTTTTTATGGCCTTTCTCTGCCTTGTATTAGTTATCCATTGACTGTACTCACTTGTGTCCCCACTCCTTAAATGCAGAGACATGCTTTACTGGTTTTAGTGTGTGCTGACCAGGCGGCTCTGTCCTCTGCCCCCCCAGACATGCCAGAATTATTTATTTCATTGAACGAGCGGTCACATGTATTATTGAGCAAGGTCTAGATAGTCAAAATAGAGAGTTTTCCTTTGAAAAATAAATTTAAGTCTCGTTGAAATTGTCAAATATTTTCTATCCATGAATCCTGTCCAGAGTATTGGCTAAAAACCAAAATAATCATTATAAAAGTATGTATTTTCTAAAGTGGACTTGGTGGTACAACTTTGGCAAGAGAGTATCGTGTGCCCTTTGCCTACCCAGTCACTTAAAGAGTAGCCAGATTAGGAGTCCCGTAGAGTGAAGCATACTGTAAGGCTTTTTTCTTCATTTTTTGTATTGATTTTCCAGACGCTTTAGTATTAAACCATGCCAGAAGTGTTGCAGAGATGAATCACTATTATCAAAAGGCCGCCAGCCTCTTTTCCTTCTGACAGAAGGATAATTCCACGTGGATCAAATAAATACAGATGTGTAGTAATTAGTTCTATTCCCAGTGAGCCCATTTCCAACGCACTAAAGATGTGAGCGATTATGGAACCTCACCCCAACAGCTTTTATCAATTTAAACTGCTAAACAACAGGATAGGTCACAACCCGGCCTGCTATTAATAATGCATTTATTGTGTGCAACATTATAAATTGGGCGTATGGGCTAGAAAAAGAACACCTTTTAACAAGAATGATATGGTCTCCCCCCAGAAGCATCATATGTGCCTGGCCACTTACCTGATGTACAGTCCCAAGGCGATCAAAAGAATAAAAAATCTCATCCAAGGAAAAGAGGCCTACATTGTCAGTGGGCTCCTGCACAGAGATGACTTGGCTGTGGCAGATATGTTAAACATACCCATCCTGGGTCCGGAGCCTGAAATAGCTCATCTTTACAGTAGCAAGTCTGGAAGCAAATGGGTCTTTGAGAGCGCCAATGTGCCCATCCCTCCTGGAGTATATGGCATCTGTCATCACCAACAGGTATGCGGGGTGGACAAGGGAGGCTTTTCTCAAGTGTGGCACACCCTCTTGACCTTGTGGGAACTTCAGGTCTTCTGGAGCCAGTCCTAACCCAATGAGGAATACGGAATGCTTAAGTTATTTGATGGGATCTGCATTAGGTCTTCATGTTTCCAAGTATCTTCCTATTGGCCTTGCAGAAATTGTGGGAATTACTCAAGATATTTACTCATTTGGGTTAAGCCGCTGAAGGCCCTGTCGATGTACTAATTTGCTCTCAGTATTTATCACCTTAACATGGATTAATTGATCATCATATTAGCTAGCCAGTCGTTTAGGAGGACTTAAGAAATGCAAGATCAGTTTGGGTGAAAAGGAACAGGTTTGGAAAGGCGAGCCTTTCTGCCGAATCAGGTTGCAGAGGTTCTACAGCCGAGGGCTGCACACATTGTTGGCCCTGTAAAACAATCCTTTGGCTCCTCAGGAAAGGGCCATAAAGGGAGTAGGAGAAAAATCCCAGGAAGAGGACAGGAAACAGGTCTGGAATAAAACTACCTGCATCTGTGTCTTTGCTTTGGACCAGGTCTGTGGCGATGCATTCCTTCAGCAGACACGTAGGATCCTAACTATTTAGAGAACTACAATATTAGTCACTAGAAATGATCTTGCAGTCAGCTCTCGCAGGTGTTCTCCCATTTAACCTCTACCTTGTTTTTTTTTAACAAGAAAGAAATAGAAAGACAAACGGGTGTGAACATTCCCTAACCTCTGTCTCAGTATATCTCTTGACCACCACTCCCAGCCAGTTACAGCTACTGAAGGCACCCAGTTCTCGGGAACCTAAAGAACTGTGTGCAATGAAGCGGTGTGTGAGGGATGGTCCTTAAGGATCCTCCTCCTTCCCTCAGTCATGACGCTCCAAATGTCATAGCTGTCGAGCCCCGCAAAACAAGCCTTTCAAAAAATCGTACCTCTCACAGACTAGTCTGAAGGTATTGTTAACTTATGAAATTGCCCTAAAGTTTATCATGCTAGAGTGTACTTGGGCAATTCGTGGGCCCATGAAGGAAGTTGTTCTTGAAGATGACAGAGTGTGGAAAAAGCACAGGCAATTTTAATGAGTGAGAGAGAGGCTCCCTGTGAGCTGGTGTGCCCCACTGGGGACTGCCGTTCGTCTCCACTGGAATTTGAAGTCTCCACTGAACAAAGTGGATTGCTCGACTCTGCTTCTCAGTGGAATACTCAGCTGAGAGATTGGAGACAAGTGAAATGCACTTTCCAACTATAATTTCACATATGTCCATTACACGAAATGGTTTTCAAAACTTTAAATGAGTGTGCAAAATTTATAGGAAGTCTTGCTTTCACCTTGACTTGATGAGAACTCGGGCCATCTTTGCTAGGAAATGTTTTAGAACTGTATGCAGTACATTGTGGAAAGCAGTAAAACCTCCCTCTCATGCTGGTATTCAGAAGCAAAAAACCTCCTTGTAGACAACTCAGATGTGAGGGACGTCATTTAACCTATGGGATGTGCAAATTGTATCATGATAAACCAAGTCATCACTGACTTCCCCTCCACTTGTTTGAAAACATACATCTGAGGTCATCAAGAATTAAAGTACTCCATTGAGATTTTTCCAGATAGCGACTGCCCTACCGAATCTGAGTGTGTCAGCGTTTTGATTTTGCAGATGGTGATGAATCAATAACACTGACTTCTTACCGATGTGCATCATAAACTTAAAGCCAGTGAAAGAAAGCTGTGATTATTTTAATTTAGGTGAATAAATATTCCTGGCTATCAGCTGGATTTTAGCAGCCAACATTTTTCTACTTGTGCTCTACACCAGCGTAAATTAAATGGCTATTAAAAAATATATTACCTCTTTTGAACAGATAGACTCAAATAGAAAATTGATAAATGTTTGGAAATAGCGTAAAGTCGTTTGGTTTATGATGAAGTAATTTATTTGTTTGTTTTTTAAATCTAGCATGAGCCCAGTGAGCATTTCCTCTTTTGATCCATAAAGTAACCATGCAAGCTCTCTTTCTGACATGTGCTCCATATAAAACACCGACAGCTTCGGTTAAATAATCAAAACTGGCGATGCTATTTTAAAAGCACTGTTCAATTTTCACTTAAAGATAGCACATAATTCTTTCCAGTGGTGCAGTCTTTACAATACTATCGATCCTCTTCATTACTGTAGGGGATCCATCAACAGACACCCATTTATAGGATTCTCAGCAGCAACAAATAATAGGATTTGGAAGAAACAGATAATAATTCCGTTAGTAGTTGAAACCTCCAAATATACAATATATCTGAACATACAATGAAAAAGGCTATGGCTACGAAGGCTATGAAGGACAGGACACTAAAAAGCCTGGAACACCTTTCTTACATTAGCAAGAGAATTTCATCAGATAGTAAGAGTCAGAGACCATTTCTACTTCTGCAAAGTGTGATCATGATACAGCAAAGTATTATTAAATATAGAATCTGGTGGTGCCTGGGTGGCTCAGTCGTTAAGCGTCGGCCTTCGGCTCAGGTCAGGATGCCAGGATCCTGGGATCGAGCCCCAAATCAGGTTCCCAGCTCAGCAGGAAGCCTGCTTCTCCCTCTCCCACGCGCCCTGCTTGTATTCCCTCTCTCACTGTGTCTCTCTCTGTCAAATAAATAAATAAAATCTTTATAAATAAATAAATAAATCATCTGTCTCCTCAATACATTAGAGAAAGAAGAGACGTAACTTTGAAAGGCACATTACAAAACTTTTCTAGGCTATGCTCATAGCCATATGGTATGCAGACAAGAGTACTTGTCATTTAAACACCAAATTATCTGCAGACACTACTTGATAATTAAGGAGCTAAGACAATCCCATTTCCACCCTAATTGAATACCCCATGCTTGCATGGGGCTTCCGGGGATCCCAAGGACACCCATTTTGATATCACTTTCATATTGCTGTGTAGTGTAACACCCCCAGGAAGATTTGCTGAAAAGACACAACGAAGGAGAACAGATTGTGTCTTTAATCAAAATAATTTTAATCTTCTAGATCCAGACTTCAGCAGATCTACAAACTCGAGTCCTTTCACACTCCTTGGTTAAAAAAACCCCAAAATTTAAAAATCCGTTCAGTGAGCAAAAACTCATCTAAAGACAAGAGAATAAGAGTGTCACAGAGACCTCCCCAAGTACAGAGGACCATAGTCAAGAGAGCTCGGAAGAGAGAATGCTTGGTACTGTTTTGTTTCTTTCTGGGTAATACAGACCAGAACATCTGACTGGAAGACCAGGCAAAAAATCATTCTGTGATCTAATGGGTTGTTTTTCTCTAAGGCTCTACTAGTAGAGCATTATTTATAATCAAGTAATCTGGGCTATAGACTTTTGCCTGATTCAATTTATCCGAAGTGGCTTAATTGACTACAAGGAAAATTGCTTCTCTTGCTCCTCTCCTGACTTTTTCCTCCACCTCACCTTCCTCCTGCACCTCTGCATACTGAGGTAGGCAGCATGGTGGAGAGCAGAGGAACACAGGTGCTGGAATCAGAGCACCCTGGGTGGAGTCTGCGCTCCCACTTAACACCAGGTGATTGGGGATTGTGGTCAAGTCATTCAAATTAGCTGAGTCTCCAGGCACCTGGGCGGTTCAGTCAGTTAAGCTCAGGTTAGGATCCCGAGATCCTGGGATTGAGCCCTACCTCTGGCTCCCTGCTGAGCAAGGAGTCTGCTTCTTCTTCTCCCTCCTCTTCTGCCCCTCCTCTCTTCTGCCCCTCCTCTCTTTCTTTCTCAAATAAATAAATAAAATGTTTTAAAAAATAACAAATCAGCTGAAACTCAATTATTCGTATACAAAATACGATGCCTGCTTCATTTTTGAGCATTCCAAGGTAAAATTCATGAAAAGAGCCTAGCCAAACGCCGGGCTCCTATGGAGAGTTCAGCAAAGTTAAATGTTGGCCATCATTGTCATAGTAAAGCTTCAACTTCTAACCTTCCATTCCCATGGGATTGAGCCCAGTTCTTGAGGAAATACTGTCTCAATTAAAACATAGTTGTTTTTCATGAATGTTTTCTCTCCTTTATCTGTCTTGTTCACATAATACTTATGACATACTTGACCAACTGACCAAACAAATGCATTTCATGTACGTTAATGAGGAAACAATTAAACCTTTATAGGTTATAACATTTAGAAACTCAGCAAAGCTCCAAACAGTTAAAGTTCTCAAGACTATAACTCATTATGGTCTTGAAACTATTTTTAAAAAAGCATTTGAAAAGTCAGTAAGTAAACACAATGCTCTAGGGGTACCTGGGTGGCTCAGTCAGTTAAGTGTCTGTCTGCCTTTGGGTCAGGTCAGGATCTCAGGGTCCTGGGATTGAGTCCCATGCGGGGCTCCCTGCTCAGCAAGGAGCCTGCTTCTCCCTCTACCCCTTACCCAGCTCATGCTCACTCACTCTCCCTCTCTCTCCTTTGGTCCTAGTGGTTAGTGGTTTCTTCACATCATATATATATCACTGACAACTTCTAATCTGTCTTAATAATTAGAAGATAACCAAACAAAGAGACCACTTGAATACACCTGAGTACAACTAAGTTAATACAATAAGAACAAATCTAGAAAACGAGCCATATTAAATATTGCTGTGTCTTGGGCCCCACAGATGCTGGAACAGCTAGGTCAGCTGGTTATAGATCACCTGGAAATTCAACGCTGGCTCTTTAAAATGGACTATGAGTTTGGAGGAAATGGGACTGCCTTTTGTGACATTGCTTCCCATCTACAGTGCTACAAGTGGTTCCTACAGGAGAAGAGCAGATATGGCCGTGAGAACTGGAGGAAGAAATGGGCACAGGTGAGTTCAATGTTGACACAAGCCCATGGTGTTTGTGAGTTAGGAGGTAATGCAAAAGGCTCAGCTGGGAGGTGAGAGCACTTTCTTCTAGACTCAGCTGCATCACCTGTCAGCAGTGAGATCTTAGGCGTGTCATTTTGACTTTCTTGGGCCTTCGTCTTCATATACAAAGTGAATGGGCTTGATCAAGTTACTTGAATATTATTCCTAATATATTTTTAAAATTTGAGTTAGCATTGCCACACAATGTTACATTAGTTTCAGGTGTACAAACAGTATTCTCCACATTTTGCGGTACTCATGACAAGTGTCGCCGCCATCTGTCACATACAGCGCTATGACAATACCATTGACTACATTCCCTATGCTGTCACTTTCATCCCTATGACTTATTCATTCCGTTATCTTCATAATTGGAAGCCTGTATGATTAGGTTATTTTAAATGTCCCTTTTTGGGCCCTAAAAGTCTTCAAGTTGATTATGGTAAATGGGAACTAATTTTTTGTTACCATATTCAAATAGTATTACAAATCTCATCTTTTGGTCTAACTGGGTCTTGATCATCTGCTTCTAATGAGTGTTGTTATTAAGCTAGCTGTGTTTTATTATGAGAGACAAGTTCTAGTAGTGAATGGTTGTCACCCGGAAGCATTCTGTCAGCAGTCATATGTTTCTGAAGACAGTTCAAGGAAATTTTTGTGACCGCTGGTCCCTATGAGATGTTGAGAAAATAATACATCTCAGCCAGAAAATCTCCCAGCAAAAGCTAAATAATAGGTAAGAAGCCTTAGCATATGAGTATATGTGTATAGGTTTTTCCATGTATACTGGTGGAAGGATGAATTGTACAACTTCTTAGCCTGTTCCAAACTTACTTAATAATTAAAGTAATTTTAATGGTTTTGTATATCACTTAAACCCACCATTTTTAAAGCTACCTCACTTTGCATCCACAGGCCTAGACCTCCCTGGCTTTTCTGAATGTCAGATCTCTGCTTTGGCTAACACACTAATGAAAGCATAACTGATGAGGAAAATCTGGGTGCAAATTCCCTTAACCGATTCCCTCCCCGCTGATGTACATAGCAGTGGGCTGGGCAGTGAATTTTATCTGCTTTGAGCATCCCACTACAACAGTATGTGAATCAAGACACAAGTGATGGAAAGGGAGGGGCGCACAAAAGAGAACCACATTATTCTTGTGGAAGTGAAATGATGAATAAATCTAGAGAAGAGTCAGAAGAGAGAGTTCCCTTTGACAAATGTTACTGTTCTCCCCATGATCTATTCCAGGCTTTTCTTCCTCCTCCATCAGTGAATGGACTAAATGCACAGCCTGTCATGGCCAGCTTTTTACATATTATTTAAAGGATACCAAAGTGAATTACTCTTCTAGAAAAAAAATAAAACCAAGAAAATGTATTTAATTTTGAAGCCCATAGAAATTTCTCATGTGTTCTTGTTAAACTGGATTTTATTTCATATTGTGTATTTATTTCAATTTTCTTTTTAAAGCAAAACTGCTGAGATTAAACTATGAAAATAAGACTTTTTTATTTAAAAAAATAAAAATGTTAGGGGCACCTCGGTGGCTCAGTGGGTTAAAGCCTCTGCCTTCGGCTCAGGTCATGATCCCAAGGTCCTGGGATGGAGCCCCGCATCGGGCTCTCTGCTCAGCAGGGAGACTGCTTCCCCCTCTCTCTCTGCCTGCCTCTCTGCCTACTTGTGATCTCTGTCAAATAAATAAATAAAATCTTTAAAAAAAAAATCAAAATGTTAGTGTGCAAGGTATTTTTCTCACTATTTCAAGCTAATAATTTTTAAAGAATTCCCTGATACTAGACTATGATATATTTAAAATGCTTGACTTTAAGTTTAAAAATATGTAGAATAATGACATATGGCTGAATTGCCCTTAAAAACCTGACTACACGTTATTTAATTTCAATTACTTTAAACTACACCATTTTAAATTGTCACCAAATACATTTGGCATTAGCGTTAATAGTATTAAATGTGAAACTCCTGAATAATTAATTATCTACATCATTTTTTTAACTTAACAAGGAAAAAATAATTACTCAGAAATCTTTTTAGCTTAGCTAAAAAGCTTAGCTAGGATATAGTTGGAAGCCAAAAATAAAAATAAAAAGTGAAGCGGTTCCGAAGAGATTTTTGGGGAGGGGGGTAAGTATACTATTGACATTCTTTTGCCTTCAAAGTGAAATTGTATTCAGAGCAGAAGTGAACTGCCATCTCCATTGAGTGCAGCTACTGAGAATTTAGGATTAGAATTATCCTTTGTTCCAGAAGACCATGGTAATGGTGTGCATTTAGACATCAAAGCATTACTTTATGAGCACAGGCATGTTTTAATGTCCTATTACAGTTGGTAGACCTGTTTCTTTTGATAATGAAGATGTTGTGTCATCAAGCCTAGCCTGGCACATACAAAACATATGCTGGCAGGTTATTAAAAATTTCAGCTTCTTGATGAAAGACTATCCTGCAGGCTAAGAGTCCAGAGAAAGACTCCATTCTGGGAGAATTATTAGAAATGAGAATATGACTGTAAGCACTAAATTATGTTAATACTTACAAATAGCATCATTTGCATAGCAGTTTATGACACGATACCATGATTTTTCTCATTGGTATGTTGTAGGCAACAGATTAAAAACAGTGCTGTTTATGGGAGTTTGAACTGTTTGGAGATTCTCTTGCATCTCATGCAGATATTGGTTTTAGATGTAGGCATGATTCAGTGTAGACTCAGGGATCTGATACAAAGATCATCTTTTTTTTTCTACTTATCTTATTTAGAACCAGAGTTATTTGACTGGTTGCAATTGAGACTCAAAACAAAGTCGTGGAGTCAACAAATGCTGGCATAGCTGTATAGTCACGTTAAAAAAAAAATCAGTATAGATGATGTAGGTGATTTTAGGAAAAGCATAATGTTACATGACGGCCACAGTGGCAACAGAGCTCAACTCTTCATTTTGTTTTCATAGTGGTTTGGTACCAACATTCCTCTCTTCATCCTGTCAACTGATAAAACCTACCTCCTCTTACAGGTCCCTGTAAACTTCGCTCACTTAAGTACTTAATGCTTGCTAAGGTTTAATGAATCCACACACTTGCAAACATTCCAAACATCCCACTCCCCAGTTGGGGGTATTTCTTTTATTTTAGTAGGAATAAAGGCTTAAACAAAGGAAGGCACGCTTGTAGGGGAAAAGCCTTCTTGTCGCTCTCCCCAAGATAGTGTAGGTGATGTGCCAGGGTCGTGAGACTCCCCCGATGAGACCACCACGGAGACATGGAGTGGAATGCAAGTGCAAGGTTTCTTTATTAAGAGCATGCCCGGGCACGGACCCCCGTCCAACACACCCGCGCAGCGGGTGGAGGAGGTAGGGTGCCGTACCCCTTATGAGTGCAGCTTATAAAGGCAAAAACCACAAAGTATCACACGCATAGGTGACCTTTAACAGGATTGGTGCTGGGGTTGCTTAAGCTGTGCTGTTCAGCGGGGATTGGCTACTTTGTCTAGGGGATATTTTTTGAAAATTGTTTGTACCGGGGCGGGAAAGTTGTTTACCCTAAAAGTTGTTTGTCCAACGGTTGCGGTTGCTGTTGCTCCACTGATTACTGGGGCGGGCCAGGGGCCTCTTATCTGATAAGGCCAGCCCGTGGGGCAGGGGTAGGAGGATGCACAAACATACAAAATGGAACCTTCTTTCTAAGATGGAGTCACTTCAGTTCTACATAGGGAGACCCTGGTAGACGTTTGCTGCAGTACCCACCGTTCTTGTGGCTCTTTTCCTTTCTTTCCTTTTTTAAGGGTAAATCTTCCCTCCCTCACTCCTGGGAGAATGGCTTTGTGGCAGAGATGCCACTGGCGATGTTGCTTTGCAAGAAAAGGTCTTTCTAGAGCAGTTTCTCCATGTAAAGAGCTAAGCCAGTTTACTATTGTATTTCTATGTGCAGCCCTTCTTTGGGTCTTTGTTTCCCTGGATGGACAGTACAGGATGCAGAGGGCTCACTTAGGAGAGAAAGGAGGAAAAGGAAATTGAATTGCCTCTTGAATGCTCCTACATAATATTGCTATTTTAGCCTACCCAAGAGCAGTTTTATGTTTACTTGTACCTTCTGAAATTAATTTGGAGATCACCAAGGAGAACAATCTATATTTAAAAATACTAAAGGGGCGCCTGGGTGGCTCAGTGGGTTAAAGCCTCTGCCTTCGGCTTAGGTCATGATCTCAGGGTCCTGGGATCGAGCCCCGCATTGGGCTCTCTGCTCAGCGGGAAGCCTGCTTCCTCTTCTCTCTCTGCCTGCCTCTCTGCCTACTTGTGATCTCTGTCAAATAAATAAATAAAATCTTTAAAGAAAAAAAAAATACTAAAATACAGGGGTACCTGGCTGGCTCAGTAGGTAGAGCATGCCACTCTTGATCTTAGGTTTGTGAGTTCAAGCCCAACATTGGGTGTGGAGCCTACTTAAAATTAAAATTAAAACTAAAAATATGAATTCAAGGCATCCACACCTAGAAAAAAGTAGAATAAACCACAGTAGTTGTTTTGCTTCCTTGTAGAATGAAATCAGCAAACAAAATTATGAAGGAGAACCATCACCTACCTAGTCAATGCATTAGAACTCCATGACTCTATTGTGAAGACCTCCATCTCTTGAGATGCCCTTGCCTTCTGGTTAACAGGAGCTGTTGTAGGATGTCTGAGCTTGGTGCTTAGGTGGATATTAGCAGGTATATTAGGCAATCCCAAAGAACCATTACCCTGCAAGAACATAATTTTTTAGAAAAGCTAAGCAATAATATAATAAGATCAAAAAAACTATTTAACCAAGTAAGTATATAATCACTTTTCTCCAAATTTTGTGTATTAATTTTCAAGTGTGCTACATTTATTTCTTGTAGCTACAATAATACCATACATGCAATTTAAATATCAGACCCTAAATGTCCTCCACGTTTATAGGTAGTGGTCACAATTGATGGCTGTATGATATTCCCTCGTATTGATTTACTCTAACATATTAAACCATTCAACTAATTTGAAAATGTATATTCTTTCCCACTTTTGAGGGGTGGGGAGAAAGAGTGAGGAGGGAGTAAAGATTTGTTTTTTATTTTTTTATTTCTGTATACATCTCTTTTTACTTCTGCTGAATGATTTCCTTCAGAGAAAGACTCAGGAGTAGAATGCTTAATGGCTCGTTATATGTTGCCCCATTACTTCCTAAGAAGGTAGCACCAATTTCCAAGGCTGCTAGCAGAGAATGAGCATACTAGTTACTCACCTTACCAGCACTGGATATGATGAACTGTTTGCACTTTTATTTAGATGTCAAAATGCATCTTCCAATTGCTATTACTTGGTTACTAGCAGGGGATCCTTTTTTCACGTCCTTACTTATTATTTTTATCTTTCATATCAAAAACAACATATTGGTATTAGAAAATCTAGGTTTTCTAGATGAAGAAAAAAATCTAAGGTAATCATTTTCCCTAGTCATTAAACTCCATATGAATTGTTATTTGTTTTTTATATTTTTTTTATATATTAAAATCTTGACTTTGTAGATTATCTTTATGTGTTTAGTAACCACCAGAATGCTGGCCTACACAGGAGATGAGTCATTTTCTTAGATATATGAATATACACTGTTACAGTCTTCACATTTCCCTGTATTTCTCAATAATAATAATAACAATAACAATGATAATTAGCATTGTAGAACAGCTGAGGAGCGCCAAGCCTTTTAGCCCTTTAAGGAACTATTTTATTTCACTCAATCTCATAAAAACCCTGAGGTTTCTAGTCATTTACCTCCACACCACTTTGATAGGTATTGTTAATCTGTTTACAGATGGAGAAACCGATGCTTTCGGTAATTAAGTGACTTGCCCAAATTCACGTAGCTAATAAATGATGGTGCCTAACCTGGAACTCACACCCACTACCCACCCCCCCTCCGGCCCAGTGTTCTTGCCACATGGAGGTGAGGCCATTTAGAAAAGACCCCTTGTTTGAAAATCCCTGAGCAGTGTTCTCCCCTGGGTCCCTGCCTTTGTGACCTGCTGCCCCGAGGGACAGGCTTTCTGCTTTCTGCAGAGATGTGGGAGACACAAACATTCCTGAACACAGTAGCCTTTGTGCTGGAATTTCCCCCTAAGGCAGCAGGGCAGAGAGGTAGGAGGGCACACCAGAGAGCAGCAAAGAAGCCGAACCCCTGCTAGGGAGTCCCTAGGAGCCAGCGTTTTGCAACCCAGGTGTCTCACATACCCATATATGTTCTTGAGTGATGAGAGTGAGTTTTAGGCATCACCCTTTGACTGTTCATGGGGATGACGAACTTTCAGTGCCTTCCTCAACTTAATACAGCAGCACGATCATTTCAGTAAGCCTGTAAATAAATTCTCACAAAGCTTGGACTAGCCAAACTTCAGGATCAAACGCAGCAACAAAAATATGGTGGGCATTTCAAACCTTGTTTTTTGGATATGCAACTACATATTTTGCTTGTGTTTTTTTAGTCTCCCGCTCCAGGTTGACGTGATAAACTCCGTCTTAAGCTGAACGAGTGCTGGAATAGACTAGTCTGAATAATTGAACATTCAGGATAACCAAGAGGTGGTCTGGCTCCACGGGGTTCTGTAGCCCAGGCACATTAAGGTCACTAGGGGGGAACCATGGGCAATCACATTCTGGCTCTCCAAGTCTCTACCTCTTCGTCTGTAAAGAGGGATAACATTAGTACCTGCCTCATGGTGAGGGGTGGGGGGAGGGAGAAAATTAAATAAGATTCCTTTGTAAATTGGATAGCAATGTCCTTAGCACACAATAAGCCTTCAAGAAATCTACCTGTTATTACCAATATTACCATAAAACATTGAATAAGTGTGTACAATTTAATCTCCCTCTGGTGATTCAGAAGGTCCTTAAGCCTCTTGTAGGCTTCCAGAATAGTGTTCTGTGTATCAATTATCGTTCTATAGGACTGTGGCTGTTGAAGATATGCAATTGTGGTACCCAATTGTGCCTACCTAGTGATTTACCAGGCAATGCTTTTAAAAGAATAAACCTTGACAGCAGTCTGGTTTCTTACCATTTGGAAGTAGGAGATAATTCCAGTTATTTTCATTTTCTACATGTCAAATAAAGAGGCATTGACCTGACACAGTGCAGCTTGCTCTGACCACAAGCTTGAGACCCAGTTGCTTCATTTTCTGGTTCCGGTTGGTGTCTTTTCTAATTAGTGTAGCAGCACGTCACCACAATCATTGGAAAGCTTTAATCATTTACATATTTTTCCTTATCTCTGAGAATGACTTAGAATGTTTTCTTCCAGTTCAATGGTTATTTTCACAAAGCTGCCAGGGATGGGTTTGAGGTACTTCTCTGGGGCCTGAGGAAGATGACAGGAGAAGGGAAATTGCCTCCCCGAGTAAATGAAAGCCGGGTCCCCCTTCCAAGGACCTATAATAACCAGCTATACAAGCTGTTGGTTTGTGTGTCCTATTGATTTAATATGCTTCTAATCAGTACATAAAGCTATGGGCCTGCAGTGTTAATTTTTCATATGCTTACAAAGTACCCTTTGATTTTCTGTCACACGTTAATTACAGCGTTTTGCCATTAAATAGGAAGCTTTGTGTAAACTAATTACTAGGTAATCATTGTCTACTGCAAGCGTGCTGTTTGTACCTTTTATTTTATTCTAGAAATGCACAGATCTCACAGTCTGGAAACACTCTACCTTCCAGCCATTAGCTCTCACTAATTCATAGCATTATTGTGGTGAGAGTGTAGGAGTTGTAATTGTTGTGGTATCAGAGCTGTTAATTACCGGAGTAAACAGTTGAAATGGTGCCAAGGTCTATTGTACAAGGCAGAGAAAAGGAGGCTTAAATGCTACTCCCACCATCTGGGGACTGGGGGAGAGGCAAATGCTTGAGAACAGCAGTGAGGCACTATGGCCGCCTCAGCTCCAGGGTTGGCGGCCATATGGATCCGGAATATTTTGAATCAATTGAATTTAACTGCCAGTTTTTCGCAATAACAGCGTGGAAGGAAGGAATAAAGGAAAAGATGAGAGAAACGAGAATTGGTTAGTGTTTTCACATCCAGGAAGTCCCCCCTTGGAGTTCTTTTGGAAATATCTGCTTTGCTGAAAACCACAGAGCAGGCGTGGGTATTTGGAACAGATTCAGAATGAGTTTTACTCTCTGCCTACGACTGCGCCATTTGCTTCTGGTCGTCTGTCCTCCGGGCCCCCGGGTGGGAGAGGGATGCCCTTGAGAAGACTCGGACTTTCCTATCATTGCACCGGTTCCAACAAAAAACCCTCTCTTTTGGAGTTCACTGATTTATTACCCTGGTATTTTCACCAGCATGGTCTGTAGAAAGAATACAGTAATAAATATATAAGGCTACCGTATCGGCCTCAAGTATATCCATGCGTAAGGTGGAAATACCAAAGAAGGTACGGCTCTTCACTCTGATTAAGAAAAGTAAATCGCTTGCCCGTTCCTTTTGTGTAAAATTAAACATCCTCCTGATGGTGTCTCATTTCATTCCACAAATTCCACCCCCTCCTCTACCACTTGAATGAAAAACCAGAGTCCAAGGGGCACATGTGTTTTCTTTTGTTTTTAGTTTCTAGTTAAAGAGATTTTTTTAAGCACATGCAGTTTTCTCAACCAACCCTATTTCTCTGACTGGTAAGAAAAAGACCTATTACCAGTAATAATAATTATCGCCACTTCCACTGGCGGTTGATTTGGAAACTGCACGGTTTTTGCTCTACAAGACTGCAACGTCTTTAAAACACTCATGTATTTACTTGATGTCACTCCTATTTCATACAATTCCCTTTAAACGCATTTTCCCACATTAAAAATATTTTTTTTTAAATCTGCCGCTTGCAGCTGTAACTACTTCTTAATATCATTCCCAAACCATGAACATATTCTTCTTTTTTTAAACCACCCTGGATTATTTATTTTTAATTGTTCCTTTAGCAGATGTTGGAGTAATTTCAGGGCGCAGCGTAAACAGCTCCTTTAAAGAGAGAGATCACAGCCTGCCACATGCTCCGGGAACCAAGGGCAGGGTTTGTTGGGCTTTTAGGACAGCAGTGTGGGGCCAGGGGACTGGTGGGGGAGCGGGGAGGACAAATTTCCTGCTTTGGTGTGTGTGTGCAAAGTTCAGCTAAGAATTTCAAGAAACGCTTAATCTTGATCTATTGCAACCCCCAGCATGCAGCGCGGAAAAAGAAACAGCAGTTTAAGTGCTGGAAAGTTGAAAGGGAAGGAACCTCTCCAGCGTTTCTGGTCGGGGTGAAGCAGTTGTGCAGAGCTTCGGAATGGAAGGGCCACATATGTGCCTCCGTTGGACAAAACGCTCCTCCAGTCAAATCAACTGCTAGGCCTGCATGCTGGTACAAGGTGGAGGCCTACATAATGAGGGACAGACTCCTCGAGAAGCAGCGAGTGGATAATGCTACATAAGTATGGAATTATATACCGCATTTTCACCATTCTGTTTAATGAGAGCCGCCACCGCAGCGAATCACTTGCCACACAGCCGAAATGGGCCATTAGCTATCAAGGGAAAATTGTCTTTGCCGCTTTCAGCAGATGGAGCAAATATTTTACAAAGCAATTTTACATACCAAAAACATTTGTGTGCCTTGGTAATGTTGGCTGTTTTACATTATGTTACCTTCTACAGCAGCATAATTTTCCATCTCATCGAAGGCAAAGTTGGCATTTTTGATTTTTAAATTCTCAATTAACAATTAAACATGGAGTATTAAAGCAGTCCTTAAACTTTAAGTAGGTGTGGGAAGTAGTTTATGACTTGCTGAAGACATTTTCATTTTTCCTTCATCTTCTCAGCATATTTTTGCACTCTAAAGAGGGACTGTTTCTAATGATCTTAATGGAGAGAAATGAGTGAAAACTTCACTACTGATTGCAGAATGAGAGTAACCAAAGCACAGACGATCAGAACATTTGCTGGCTGAAAGCATCCAGCATGGATTGTGGGCACATGGATTGGACCACCCATTTGTATCTGCTTAAAATGTTTAAACTTCAAGCAACAAAAAATCCAACTCAAAATGGCTTGACTCTCTATCTCAGCTAACTGAAAATCCAAGGACCAGTCTGACTTTGGACAAGCCTTAATCCAGTGGCTCAATACCACGAAGAACCTGGTGACTCCATCTCTCCTCCTCATTGCCCACAATGTCCACCTCGCCCTCAGGCTGGCCGTCTGCAGGGTTGCAAGATGGCTGCCAGCAGCTCCTGGAGCTTGTCCTTGATCGAGACAATAGGAAGAAAGAACACTGCAGTTGAGGGTGAGCCAACCTCCATCAACTCGTACAGCTAAGAATGAGGTGGGGGCAGTTCCTCAAAGGGAGTTGGGGACATTGTTACCCTGAACAAGGGGATAAAGATGCTGGGCAGCCAACAACAGATGTCCCCTCCACCACTTTTTCATTAATTTGACAGCATAGCCTTAGCATCATGTGGTTGATCTAATCCGACCCAGACTGACCATTCATGCCCACTGGTAACAGTTACAGAAACAGATCCCATGATACTGTGGCATCCTGGTAGCAACTGGATTTGAATCCCAGTTTGCTACTTCATGGCTGTGTGACATGAAATGGGAATGATAATATCTTACTTCGAGAGTAGCTTTGAGTTAATAAATATAAAAAATCTCTGGCGCAGGCCTGCCACATGGTAAGCTTTCAGTAAGTGAGAGCTATTATTTCACCTAAAAAATGACTACGGTGGTAAATGCATCCTGTGCACAGCAAAGAAACCTTTCTCAATTTGCCCTCAAATTTGGAATCCCTCCCTTCCCTCCATCTTTGTGCCACCAACCACCTTTCATGGTGCCCACATTTTACCCTCTGAAGGAGGCAGCAGGGCTGGTGAAGAAGGCTCATCCAGCAGTCAGAGGCAGCCAGAGAGCTCCCACAGTCTCACTGCATGAGTGCGGGAGTCTCATCCCTTCTTCTGGGACATGAGGCATCTGACTTAGACGATCCATATGGCCCATTTCAACACTGACAGTCTTGCTTAGTTTTTTTTTAAGTCATTGTCCTGCCCTTCTAACTTTAGGCCACCCTCCATTCCTCCATTTAGGGATATCAGAAATCTTTATAAAACAGAACAATCCAGCTAGGTCCCTTGGTTTCTCTTTTGAACACCACCAATGTGTGACGTGAGAGATTGGAGGTGATTAGCCAAGATGTTATTTTCCTTAATGTACCACTGCAGATCTAGCAAAGAAACTTCTAAAGTAAAGTGAGTTTGGGTGGGATTGATATTTAGAGCATTCTAATTTGTATTCCTTCTTTCTCCTCTTCCATCCTCCCCAACACACACACACACACACACACACACGTACTGAATTTACCTGGGAAAGTTAACTCTCTGGAGTTTGAAGTAACTTTAGTCATTGAGGGCAGTATTAAATTGGATATGCTAGCGGCTTCCCCTGAGAGATCGTGAATTTACTTCCGACAGATATCTCTCCCTTCAAATTTACACTTTCTTGATAGAAAAAGAGAGTGGGCTGAGAGGCAAGGTCCATGCTTGATAGATTAGACTCTCTAGGATGCCGTGGTGGGTCAGAGGGAGGCCCTGTGCGCTATGCTCTGCAGGCATCTTGGACCCTTCCAAGGTCATGACTATTGTCAGTTATCCCTGGGGATACTTGTGCGTACTGGAGAAAGCCTGTGCAATGGCAAAGATGGGGCCAAAGTTTCTCCTGGATGGGATTTGCTCTCAAGCTCTCAGCTCCACAAAGGCCAACAACTAATGGTATTGGCCTAATCAGTACAATGGTGATGGAAGAAAAATCTGTAATTCTGATTTTTTTTCTCAAAAAGTAGAGTGAATTTTTCTAATATCATTTGTCATCCACAAGGTACATACTTTCCTTCCCACACCTGCAGAGTTGTTAGCTCTAAATTATCTACTCCACGCCAGTGGTGGGACCTCTGAAACACTGACTGGGTAGTCTACCACCTCAATGTGACTCCCTGAAGTGAAACCTTCTAACTACTCACTTCACAAGCTTATAGGATAGAGGAGATGCCCACTCCCCATTGCTGACTTGTAACAGACATTTTATGCATATGTATAAATACACGCATGCACGCGCGAGCACACACACACATACCCCTATATAGAAACACTTTGGGAGGGTGAAAAGGGGGCAAAGAAAGCAAGCTAGCACTCCTTCCTACAAACCTCCCATTTTTTTCTGTCTTTAGTGCCGTGTTAATACTCACCCAGGAACAGAATCTGACAATGCAAAAAGCCTCTTCATTCTAGAATTTCCGCCTCTCATTTGCAAAGCAGGGAATGCGATACTGTGCAGGCCTACCTCAGAGTGTTACTGTAGGGACTGAATGAGCTCATGGATGTGAGCCTACTTTGACAAAGGAAAGCATTCTACATATACAGCTTTGACCATGCCCTGGAACCCAGAGGTCCGTCTGGTGTGGTCAGGTGCATGGGAGTACGCCGGCACCTGGGTGTCCTCGAGTCATTTTGAAGGAATAAGCCTGAATGGGTACGGATCTCCCCTTACCAACACCTGCTCTTGAAGATGTGGCAACTGTGTTTGAACTACACAAGATGATCATCACTAGAGAACAGAAACTACCCCTCCGCCCTGAGAACTGGCATCTGACATCAGAGAGCCCTCGTTGCTCCCAAGAAAAAAGTACTCTCACGTTGTCTCACCACAGAGTTGCTGGAGTCCTCTGCACCTGGCTCTGGGCTCTGGCCTCATCCACCCATGCACAGGCAGCTTCTTAGCCGAAGGGTTGTTTGTGGGGGTGGCGGAGATAAAACAGAGCTTTTGCATGGAATGTCAGTTTGCTGCCTTTTCTTGAATATATGAGCTGCAGGTCCTGCTGAGTTTGTACCATTTGGCTCAGTGCGGTAGGGGTGGGGCGACAACTCTCTTTTCGTTGGTGCTAAGGCCGTTCTTAGCATACTCCTCCTATGTCCCATCAGATGCCTTCAAAATAAATTCACTGAAGAGCTAATACCTCCCCCTTATTCCAAACCATATCTTTTTCTCAGAGAGTTAATCATGGCCCCAAGCTGCCTCCATGTGCCCTAGCATCCCCTAGCCAACATCACCCCACCAGTGCCTTCAGCTGTGTACTTCTCATGACGGGACACGATTCCTCCTCCTGATTCCTGCAGCAGATTTTCCTCTAGGAAATTACCCCCTTGCTGTGGCTTTGTGCACAGCATCAATGCTGCGGATTGGGCAGAACGGCTGGCTGTGTGGGCAGAGGCAGCGGCGGCCGCTTGGCACGGCGTCCAGATGCCCCACACAAGCCTCAGCCCTACAAGTTAATTATTGGTCCTCACATAGCGTGTTGCATCTGAGGTGACACTTCATAAATGTCACTTTGTTTATCTTCCCAATGCCCCTTAGAGGCAGGGAATCCCATAACATCCCCCCAGGAAGCATGGGTGGTTCTTAAGTGGTCATCCCCCCAGGTGGTTCCTGGGCAGCAAGGAGGGAGGCCTGTTGAGCCGTTTCACATTTTCCCTTGTTCTGGAACTTCAGCTGCTCAGGGCTGGGTCCGTGTTTAACTACCGCCATGATTCATTACACATTTAGTGTTCCCTGTGCAGAGCACTGGGGCAAATGACCTCAAAGCCACTGACCCACACCCTGAGGGAGCCCCCCCACTCCCCGAGCTGGAGAGCATAGAGAAAGGATACCCAGCTGGTGACAGAGAAGGCTTCCTGGGGGAGGTGTGACTGGGACTAACTCAGGATGAGGAGGAAGCAGCCAGGGGAGGAAGGGGAGGAAGGCAGGCTGAGGAAAGAGACCGAACAGGGGAGTTTGGGGCAAGGCTGGGAGCTGGAGAGGAGAGAGGTGAGGCTACATTAGGAATCACAGGCCTAGTCACAGCGGCCCCTCTTCATGCGTTGTCTGGGGAGTCTCAACTTGATCCTCAAGTTGATGGAGATCTAGTTTCAAGATTTAGGTAGCAAGGTTCCCACCTATTCCTTCACTGACTCCACTCCATCTCCACGCCCTAAAACACAAAGACACTCTTTTCCCCTAGTTCAGCTACTTAAAAGGAAGGCCTGACATTTGGTAATTTTTCCTCTCGTTGCTTTTTTTGTAGTAGATACATATAACATAACATTTACTGTCTTTAACATTTTTAAGTGTACAGCCCTGTGGTCGTAAATATGTTTGTAGCCCTGGGCAGCCATTGCACCATCCATCTCCTTAGCTCTTCTCATCTTGTGAAACTCTATCTCTGCACCCATACAGCACCAATTCCCCATTCCTCCCGCCCCCAGTCCCAGAGAGCCACCACTATACTGTCTCTGTGATTTCAATACTCCGCATACCTGTAAGTTACTGATACATGCATGAGTAAATGAATAACCGAGTTCTTTCTCTTTGGACCGTCTTGATATGAATAGCCACACAGGAGATGATGGCGCAGATGTCTTAACACTTTTCAGAAGCAGGGCCGGGAAGACCCTTTAATCATGGTTGAACAGAAAAGAAGCCTCCATGGTCATGGGGAAGGGCTTGGCCTGCGAGGCTTCTTTGGGCTTTCCCAGAGCAGGGTGGGAATTGACAGCCATGCCCGGGCATCCCAGCTTTGGGGCACCTCATAAATCACAGACAATTGGTCTTCTTCAATAGACTAGAATGCTTTTAACTGAAGTAAGTGCCAAATGAAAAGAAAGTAGGGTTTGGGAGACAGTGTTCCAAGAAGGAGCAACGAGGGGTTCCAGGTTGTTGGAACTCTGCGCTGTGTATGGTTGTTTATGATTGAGATGCAGGACTGTGGAGGCCTGAGGCGATGTCCAGTGAAAAGTAGAGGAGATGTGTACACGGGGCAGACTATGCAAGGCAAAATATCCCCTGCTTTGACAGCAATTTCCCCGCCTCCACTTCCCAAGGCAGAGGCTTGTGGTCTGAGCCTGCTTCCCCAGCCCTTCGGAACAGACCTCCAGCCCCTGCACAGTGACTCACCCTGAACCTGCTGGCCAGAAACTCTCCCCTCTCATTGGCATTTTTGTTTTATATGTCAAGCACTTATTAAGCTAACTAATGAGACTCTGCCACCAGGATTTTCTTGATATTTCAGACATTATTCAGATGATTTGGACCTGCCTAGGGTATATTCTCAGATATCTGTCTTCTATTATAGATTTTCAGAGGGCACTGGACCGAATGAAACAGATATCCTGGGGAGCTAAGGGTAGGGAGCGAGGGAAGCGTGGGGCAGGACAGCCACTTTTTTAATGTCAGGGAAGTTGGAAATAAATGAGTATACAGATTATTTCTAAGATTCCTTCCAACCCCACTCACTGAAACTGTGGATTCTTTTCTGATTCTTCCAAGTTACTGAGCACTCACACATAGATCCAGAAGGACCCCAGCAACCCAAAGCAAGCCTGAATTTTACTTGTCAGTGTCCCATATTTTGAATATGAATATTGCCCATCAAATGGTTTTACATCTAGTGCCCTGCCCTACTTCTGCTAGAAATAAAATCTAAAGAGATGGCTTTTATTTGAAAAATTTTAGAGATTCTACTAAGACTATCCAGATTTCTTTTTCTGGATTAAAAAAAAATGAAAAAAAAATGGCTCTGGCAACCTGAAGCTTTTTATATCAGAAAGTCAGGCATCTTATTCTTTAGGGGATTTCCAGCTGTTTTCATTTTCACAAAGGGGCTCTGTGGTTTAGGTTGTTTGATGATGGTAAGGGGGCTTGTCTCAGGTCTAGTCAGATGAGGCTGTGACCTAGTGGGAAATGCCAGCCTTCCTTCCCACCTCACTCTTCCAACCTGCTCCCACCTATAACCCCACCTTTATAGGATCAGCCTGAAGTTTAAGGCTTTGATCCCATGGCTCTGGCATGTGGAGGCCCCCCAACAAAGGGGAAAGGACACGGTACCAAAGAAAGACCCTTCCAACTCTATAATTTCTTCCAGGGTCAGCCCGGTTAGGGTCATAGAATAAAAGACGTTCAGGTCTGAGGGATCTTATGGACAAGGTAATGAACCCCCATCTTACAATAAAGGGAAACTGAGGCCCAGAGCGAAGAGGCCCACTGCCCAAGGACACTTAGCTGGTCAGCTGCAGTGGGTTTGCAGCCAGGTTTCCTGATGTCCAGACGGAAGGCTGCCCTTCGGAGACAACAGGCATGGCTAGCAGCAATATTTAGGGGCCAAATCACTCTGAAATATGAAAACTGAAATGCCTGGAAAATTAGAGAAAAATTTCAAAATGGCTTTCTGACTCTGGGTAAACAGTAACCACATTTTTTTTGCCTGTTGGAGGCCTGGTTTTTAATCACTCCACAAGCAGTTTTCATTTCTGTAGTAAAATTGCTTGTGGTTCTATTTAATTTGTTTCTGCAGGAGCCAGCTTTGGTGAAGATCTCCGAGGAGCTGGCGGGCATTTTAGCACAGCACGCACAGCCAGTCAATGAGAAACGGTTCCCGACGTGGAGGAAATTCCTCCAAACATTTCTCTGTCAAGGTAAATAAGACTGTAAAGTTTCTACAGAGGATTGGTCCACACAACCTTGAGTCCCAGTTTTGGGTCAACCTTGGGCCGATTTAAATACATCGCCTCTCTTGTGTTGGTTTACATCAGTGCTCCTACAATCAGACTTCCTTCTCTCTTTTGAACTTTGTCTAGATATTTAACTTGCATTCAGTCTCTGACATGAATAGGAGTTGTGCGCAGCAGGCGTGGCTGGCACAGCTCAGGATCCTACCCTGAGTTTGCACCTCGGACTTCCCCTGACAGGTGCGCTTTGGAGTCGGATCACCTGGTTGTGGAACTCATCCCTGACCTTGAACAAGATTCCAAAACTCTCAGAGGCCTGGTTTCCTCCCTTACCTACCTCACGGGGTTGCTGGGGGGATCCAACACAATACAGATGTGAACATTTCTGCCACACAGCCTCAGTGTGGGTCTTTAATACGTGTTAGTCTCCCCTTCCCTTTTGTGAGACAGCGGAAATGGTCTCTCCTCCAGTTCTGAAGGCACAACTTCTAAGTAAGGATCCTCCACCGTCCTTCCATCCTCCTAATTCACCCTTTGTTCTAAGGACACGAGGGGGTGTGTGGATGAGGGGCTGAATGGAGCGAGTGATGCTTGTCCCCAGTTGCAGAGGTCCCTGTGGGGACTACATGCCCACGAAACGCCCCTCCCTCTTAGGAAGTTAGGGCCTAAGGCAGGTAATCTGACCTGCTTACCCTCGTGAAGGACACGAGGAGGCTAGCATAACAGACCACAGAAGGTATCTTTATACTCTATTCACTGCTGTCAGGTGATCATAAAGGTGATTATATTAACATTAATATGTGATAATATCCTAACATGATGTCAGATAAGGGCAGCAGCGACTGCACAACACTGATCACAGCACAGTGGAGACCACATGATGAGCACCGGGGAGTGTATGTCATGTGCAGAACACTATTCTAGGCATACGCACATTCATTTATTCCCCCAACAATCCTATCAGGTGGGTACCACCTTGTGGTACCAGGTGGGTACTGTCATTCTTGTTTTACAGAAGGGGAAACAGAGGTACAAAAGATTAAGTAACTCGCCCCAAATTGCCCCGTGAATACATAGTAGAGCCGGTAAGAGGCTATCTCTGTGTTGTTTTGGGAGTCCTAATGGGACCCAGCTTCAAGGAACACATTCCTATCTCAGTGTATGAGAGCGCACCGGAAAGGACAGATTCGTGGCTTGTTGGAAGGCATGGTGTGGGCAGTGTGGAGTGGGAGGGAGTAGCGAACACCCTGTTAATGCATTAGTCAAGCTAGGGGTTGGATGGTCAGCGATCTAACAAGCATGATGTAAAGGGGTTTTTCGATGATTCGGGGAGAAGGGGAGATGATGCATGATCTCCAGTGTGCTCTCAAATCTAAACTTCTGTGATTCTACAAATTTCCACATGCACCCACTGACAGAAAAGTAAAACTAACAGAGTCACCCCCATATGCATAAATGGAGAAAATAAGGTGCTTACAAAAACAAGGTACCTACAAAACCAGTCAAGAATAAGGGATTCTTTTTGTTAGGACAGGGAAACCCTGAAGATCTCCAGGTGCATCCAGGATAGGACTTAGGAGTTTCCAAATCACCCAAATCTAGTTCTTTTTTTTTCTTTTTAAAGATTTTATTTATTTATTTGACAGACAGAGATCACAAGTAGGCAGAGAGAGGGGAGGAAGCAGGCTCCCCGCTGAGCAGAGAGCCCGATGTGGGGCTCGATCCCAGGACCCTGGGATCATGACCCAAGCCGAAGGCAGAGGCTTTAACCCGCTGAGCCACCCAGGCGCCCCCCAAATCTAGTTCTTGTCGTGGGACTCTAATCTAGTTCTTGTCGTGGGAGCTTTGTAGCTTAGAAAGGGTTTTCCCAGCTACTGTCTCACCTGAGCTGTATAAGCTTGAGCTGAGCCTCGACCTCCTATTCATCTCTACCCCTTCTTCCTTTCTTTCAGCCATTGTAAACACAGTAACTATGAGAAGCAGAACAGCTTTATGAAGCCAACTTTATAGTTGGAGAGATGGGCTCAAAGCTAGGAAGTCACTAGGCAAAACCATACAACAAATATATGGTGAATAGTAATACAGTTAGACCTTACAATTTTAATACGTCTCAAAAACCTAGTTCTAGGAAGTCATGTGTTTCCAAACCTCTGCCTGGCTCTGAGCCCAGTGCATACAGCAGGCCTTGTGTAAATGCTCACTGGCCAAGCTGGGCCATCACCCTCTGCCCACACACACACACACACACACACACACCTCCCGTGCCACATCTCTCACCACCTTCCACTCTTCCCTGTTTCATTTCCTTTCTGCTCTCTCGGGTGTGCTTATGGCCGTATGGCCACAAAATGTGCTATAGATTCAGTTTCTATCTTGTCATAGGACTACCATCAAAGGCAATATACTTTTTAAAAAGAGGAATTAATTGCTTTGAAAGGAAAAAAAGTTAACAGTGGAAAAGCCATGATCATAATGCTGAGAAGACTGTATGAATCAGCTACTTTGAAGTAAAATAAAACAAACTCAAGTAATCTTGGATGTAGAAAGGATAATGTTTCCATGGAGGCACAATCTTTCAAAATATAGGTGACAGGTAAAGCCACACAATTAATTCACTCAACAGAGATGCAATTGGTATTTGTGTTTGTTTTTGCAGATTTTATTGTTTTGTTGCACTTACCTTGCTAATTCCCCAACAACCTGTCTTTAGGTGCAGCACACACTAGTGGGCCCTATTTAAAGGAAAGCACATCTCATACTAACTAGATATATGAGTTTTCCTTCTGAAACTTGGCTTTCCTTAGGGCTGGCTCCTAACAAACATAGACACTTAAGGAAAGTGCCTTTTGTGTAAAGTAACAGATAGCTGCATCTGGGAATTGCTAAAGTCTCAGGATCTAACCGTATATGCTGTTTGAAGCCCGGGGACAGAGGTCACCTCCTAACAAATTTGTGAAATATGCACCAAGTTTGTTTTAATGCTCTCAGGCTCCAGAGGCCACCTTGTCTAGGGAATGCTTCCTTGTTTTTACTTTTAAGTTATGCTATCTTATTCTTTATAAATAATACTAAAATTTTTCTTCTGTACAAGGTATATAGACAAGGTATATTTTTATTGGGCCTACAACTAAATATCAGGGCCGTGTATGTTCTGTGGACATGACTAAGCTGACTCGCAAAATTAGCCTGGTCTCATATTGTTGCTGTGGCTAAACATCAGGTTGGCCTCTGTGATTTCTGTTATTCAGAGCAAAAGGGAAAGTATGATTAATTGTAAAGCTTTCATTATCAGTAGGGACCCTTCTTCAAGAATGGCAGCATCTCCTGCACTCCATATTAAAAAAAAAAAATGCCTGACAATTAGCCTGGCGTAGGAGTCCTCTGACATAAGAGTCAACGTTCTCCTATTCGGGATACAAGTCCTAACCTATTGAAACTTCAAAAAACAGTGAAGTTGGGAGCCTGGGTGGCTCAGTCGTTAAGTGGCTGCCTTTGGCTCAGGTCATGTCCTGGGATGGAGCCCTACGTTGGGCTCCCTGCTGGGTGGGAAGCCTGCTTCTCCCTCTCCTGCTCCCCCTGCTTGTGTTCCCTCAGTCTCTGTGTCTCTATCAGATAAATAAATAAAATCTTTAAAAATAACAAAAAAAAAACTTTCTAAAAAAGCAGTGAAGTTGAACAGAAAGAGCACTTATCATCAAGCTATAAATGTGGACAATGGGCGGTTCATTCCGCCTGAGGGATTTGCCTATGGTCCTTGGGTCCACTGTTTATGTTATGAATAGGCACAGCCCTGATGATCTTATGGTGTCTTTATGATGAATGAAACCTGACATTCATTGAGTCCTAGTATATGCCAAGTGCTGGAATAAATACTATAGATATAGTATCTCTAAGATTCACAACAATCTGGTGAGGTAGGTTTTATTATCCCCATTTTATAGATGATGAAAAAGGAAGTTCAGAGAATTGAAACTATTTGCCCGAAGTCTCACAAGACATGGCAGATACAGGATCTGAGCCAAAGTCCATCTGCCAAAGTCCGAGATTTTTCCTCCTGTGCCACATGGACACAATCACCTGGGCTCACCTTTTCACCTACTCCATGCTTTTCCCACCAGGAGGCACGATGGAAGCATACCCACCTGCAGAAAGTGTCACCAACCTGACGGTGGACATGCTGATCGAGCCCAATGGAGAAATCAGAGTGCTGTCCACGGGGGACCAGCTTCATGCAGAAGGCCCCTTCATCTCTACTGGTACCACCATGCCTCAGACCTCAGTGGATCCCCAACTCCTCTGTTCTTTGTGCCTCAAGATTGGAAATGCTTGTAAAATGAAAAATGTGGTTGGTTACTTTTCTATTGACCTGGTGACATTTATTGATCCAACCACCCTGGAACAACAGGTAAGTTGATGCCTCGTGAAATACTAAAATATGTAAAGACTCCATACCATCGGCACCTAATCAACAGGGAGTATCAGTGTCTTGCTGAGACTCAGTGCTCCTCGGAGGAGCTGCCTCTGTAAATTCCGCATTTACGGGGTCTGTGCCCAGGATCTTCTCGTTCGGTACTGCTGGAGTTTCAGTGACTAGAACTCATCCCACATAGCTCATTTGATAGGGCCTCGATTCTGCCCACTAGGGTTCTGCCTGTGTCTTATTGTGAGACTATTTTATGCCATCCAGGCATTGAGCTTGTCTAAAACTTGTGCTTAAATAGAACGTCGGTCACTAGATAGGGGTTAAGAGAGTCCTTGTTTCCACTCCTTTTCTTATCAGTGTAGTTCACCAGCTACTTAAGTTGTCCATTGTTTCTTCTTAAAAATGTATTGGGATGGGCATATTTCATCAATATAAAAAGGCCATAATAATAATGTAATAAACATCCCGTGCCCCCACTCAGCTTAAGAAATAAAGTGGTGCCAATACCACCTCCAGTCCTGTGCACTTCTTGCCACTTGTAATGTGGCCCTTCCTCCTCCCAGAGGCAGCCACAGGCTTATAACTGGGCTCTGATTCCTTTCCATATCTTTAGGCTTTGATAACACATGGAGGAACCCATAAACGATAGTTTCATTTTGCTGTTTTAAAACTTTTTATAGATAACATACTATATGTTATTATCATTGTATAACAGGCTTTTATTTATTCAATATTTCATCTGTAAGATTCTTCATATGCACTCGTGTGGCTCTGATGTAGAATGGTCTAGATAACTTTAGCCTTTTTTGCTTTGCTTCTCACTGCTCCTGCCAAAATTATAACGTTCAGATTCAGTATGACTTCACAGGACTCCGTTTTAAAAATGCTGAGTTGCTGGGGCGCCTGGGTGGCTCAGTGGGTTAAAGCCTCTGCCTTCAGCTCAGGTCATGATCTCAGGGTCCTGGGATCGAGCCCCGCATCGGGCTCTCTGCTCCATGGGAGGCCTTCTTCGCCCTCTCTCTCTCTGCCTGCCTCTCTGCCTACTTGTGATCTCTGTCAAATAAATAAATAAATTCTTTAAAACAAACAAAAAAACGTCGAGTTGTACCTCTGTAAGTGCTGGGTGACCAAACCTCCATCAACAGGGTGAAATTGCCTCTGTCCTTCCTCTCTTGGTATCCTCTGGCCGTCCAACATTGTAAATGTACTTTAGTTGTTTCATATTCATTATTCTCAGTTTTATGGGTCTCCATTTCATTCAGATGATGGTTTCAAAGTGAGAGTTTATGTTTTGGGCAGCTTTCAGCTTGCTCAATAATCATTTTCCATTTGCCTTCCTGGGCCCTTGATCATTTCTGCATTCCTTTCTCAGGCCTGCACATTGAGAGAGAAAGGACAAACTGAAGGGCGTCCAGAAATCTACCTGGGATGGAGGGAGGACAGAAACAATGCCCTCTGGTGAAAGCACTGGTGGCAGGGAAGCGGGGGAGGCTTCCCTCCCCAAACATTTGTCATGAGAAAGGAAGATTCAATCTGTGATCCCTGGGGCAGTAGGAGGATGGAACTACAGGGACTTTTGTCTTGTGGTTTTTATTTATTCAAGGGATCTTCAAACACAGAGCTGGACCTATCTCTGGGCTTACTACCCTTCTGGGCTTCAGGGATTAAAGTCCCAACCTTACCTTGGCTGGTCCCATGTGCTCTGCCTGCCTTTTCTTACCTAACTCCCCTCTTTTTCTCTCTTCCAGTCATACTGGCCTCTCTCAGTTCCCTTACTCATCATACTACTTCCTGCCACAGGGCCTTTACATGTGCTACCCCTCTGCCTAAAATGTTCTTGCCTCTTCTTTTTCACATAGTAACCCCCTTTCCACCCATCAGATTTCAGCTCAAGCCATGCTTTCTTAGGGAAGCCTTCCTGACCTCCCTGACAAAGTCTAGTTTCCCTCTTTTGAATTCTTATATCACCAAGTACCTCTCCTTCCCCACCACTTTAGCTTAGTTATAATTTTAAATGTATTTATATGATTATCTGATTACAGCTACCTCCTTCTGCAGACTGTAAGCTCCCCACTCAATTCTCTTTTTTGTATGAGGTCTCATTTGCTCCTCACTCAATTCTCAGCACTATTTCTGCCCTGGCCCACAGCAGGTGTTCAGTAAATATGTGTTGAAGGAAGGACAGATGGAAGGAAGGAACAACAGATATTCTAGCAAATACTAGATGTGGTGCCAAGACTTTTAGAGAATGAATTCAAGCATCAACTAATGGATGAGATAAATAAATACTAACCCATGATTCTGTGATTTTTATCATATTATGACCTCTCCTTGTCCCTTCCTGTTAATATCTGAATATATAGTTATTTGTGTTACAATTTTCAATAGAACAGCATTGGAAGAAGTGCTCAGTGAGTACACCAAAGGGTGTTTTTACAATGGCAAGGGAAGTAGATGAGCTCAGTGTGTGTGTATATAGGTATATAGATATATAGATATATATGTAAAATAATAAAATATACACAAATATATATAACATATGATGATATATAATAAAGTATAAACTTAAAAGTAAAAATAATAAATAATAAGTAAATATATAAATAAATATATTAAATTTTTATTTATAATAAGTGTAATGTATATAATGAAATTTTTTTTTTTTGCAAAAATCACTGGCATACTCTAGCCATTTTGCAAGTACCATCACTTCAGAAAGCACCTTAGCTTCTTTCCTAGTTGGCATACTTTGTGATATCAATGGAAGACACTGGCGTATTATCATCTCATTTTTGCCAGTCTGATGTGGGGGGGGGATGTTATCTTGTCTTCCTCAGTATTTCTTTGATTTTCAGTGATGATGCATATCTCATCTGTTGCCTTTTTATATATTTTGTCTTAATTCCCTTATCATATCTTTTATCCCACTTAAATTGGACTATAATGCAAATGTTGATTTGTGGAAGCTCTTTCTACATAAGCAACTCTTATCCTTTGTTATACAAGTTATAAATATGTTCTTCTAGATTGTCATTTGTGGCTTTTCCTTCTTTTTTCCAGCCATGTTTCTCCATCATAAAATCTTTATTTTTTCCTTTGTCATTGATTAGTAATATTAGTAATAGAAATTAGTAATAGAAAGGTATTCCAAGACTACATCAGTATTTTATTCCTCATCAAATTGCCACCCATGAAACTTAGCAAGCACTGCCAACTTTTTCCTGAATCTGCCATCACTGTGATAGTGGTAACTTTCTCTTTTTTTTGAAGATTTTATTTATTTATTTGACAGACAGAGATCACAAGTGGGCAGAGAGGCAGGCAGAGAGAGAGGGTGAAGCAGGCTCCCTGCTGAGCAGAGAGACCCATGTGGGGCTCGATCCCAGGACCCTGAGATCATGACCTGAGCCGAAGGCAGAGGCTTAACTCACTGAGCCACCCAGGTGCCCCATATAGTGGTAACTTTCTTTTTTTTTTAATATTTTTTAAATTTTTTTTATAGATTTTATTTATTTATTTGACAGACAGAGATCACACAAGTAGGCAGAGAGGCAGGCAGAGAGGAAAGGGGAGAAGCAGGCTCCCTGCCGAGCAGAGAGCCCGATGTGGGACTCGATCCCAGGACTCTGGGATCATGACCTGAGCTGAAGGCAGCACCTTAACCCACTGAGCCACCCAGGTGTCCCTAGTGGTAACTTTCTATCATGCTTTCTACATTTATTAATTGGCAATATATTGCAAACAAGAGTTTTTCCTTTCCATCTTTCATTTATGTATGTCTCCATATATGTATTTATACCAGTTTGAATGTGTCAGTTTCTGACTTCTTTAGTTCTATTTTGATGTTCTCAATACTTTGATGCTCAAAGTGTTCCAGATTTGACTACTGGGAGAACTTCAGGGTGACTCTTATGTCCTTTGGACATGTCCCCATCATTCTTTGAGCAGGTCTTACTTTCTATCACAAAGGGATAGTCCAGGTTCATCTTACATTCTCCCTGCTGCAGACCTAGGATCAACCCAAGAGCCTTGGGTCCTTAGATCTGGGCTTTGTACAGTCATTGCTACTGAAGTGTCACTGCTTCTAGTCACTCTCAGTGGACAGAGCTCAGAAGTACATGTATTATATATGTATCATACACACACCCAGACACACAAATGAATGTACCTATAACTATTCCTATATCTATAAATATCTACATTTTAAATTATTTTATATTTTAAATCCATGCATTTCTGCCAGTATCTCTAATGTCAATCCAGCACTTCAGGATTCTTTCTAGACTTCCCCTTTTCCACACTTAAAAATAAGTACCTTCTCCAACAGTGAGAAACCTGAGTCTCTTTACCCTCAATATATTATACGCTTATTTGCTCAATTTATTTGTTTGTTCAGTGTACCAATCTCCCAACCAATCCTGCTGTCTTCTTCACCTGCCACATCTGTGCCCCACCTATGCACGTCCTGTACTTGGACACAGAACCCTCTCATTTGTGTTTTATTTGTAATACTCTTTGTCATACTAAAGTTTCAAATAGTCAAATCTAGCTCTTTTTTCTAAATTACTATATTATTTTAATCTTATCTCTTTCTTTCTCTTAGCCTCAGTTTTCTCAGCTGTGAAGTGAGTGGGTTTACTTATTTGACTTCTTAGAAAACTTCCCATTCAAAAATTATGTATTTCAATATTTTCATGGTACTTACTTTTGTACTCAAAATTAATACTAGGAAGAAGAGGAATCTGCTTTTTAGAAATATCACAAGGACACCACCACAAAGGTTTACGTATGCATATGTTAACCAGCACATTACTAAGGACAGCAAAAATTTTCAAATAGCCTAAATTCCAGTAGTAGAGAATTTGTTAAGCAGATTATGTTAGAGCAATAGAACTGAATGCTATGAAAACAGTAAAAATCAGGTTTTTGAAGAATATTTAACAGGAAGCTATTTATAGAATAATTGAAAGCTGGGGACACCTGGATGGCACAGCTGATTAAGCGTCTCGATTTTGGTTTCGGCTCAGGTCGTGATCTCAGGAGTGAGATCGGACCCGTGTCAAGCTCTGCACTCAGTATGGAGTCACTTGAGACTCTCTCTCCCTCTGTCCCTCTGCCTCTCCTGCTCCTGCTCTCTCTCTCTCTCTCTCCCTCTCTCTCAAAGAAATCAATCTTAAAAAGGGGGGGCGTGCGCCTGGGTGGCTCAGTTGGTTAAGCAACTGCCTTCAGCTCAGGTCACGATCCCGGAGTCCTGGGATGGAGTCCTGCATTGGTCTCCCAGCTCCACAGGGAGTCTGCTTCTCCCTCTGACCTTCTCACCTCTCGTTCTCTCTCACTGTCTCTCTCTCAAATAAATAAATAAAATCTTAAAAAAAAATAGTTGAAAGGGTGAAATGTAGATTACAAAACAATACATGAAACAGGATGACCATTCTATAAAAAGAAAAAATACATATACGCAGAACAAAAAAGAACCTAAAGAAATATACTAAGAAGTTACAAGTCATTCTTTCCGGAATGGAGGATTGAGGGTGTAGTAGGCAGAGAGATGGCCCCCAAAGAGGACCATGTTCCAAGCCCTGCAGTCTGTGAATGTTACCATATGTAGTAGCATGTGTATGTGATTAACTTAAGGATCTTGAGAGGGGAAGATCACCCTGGACTATGCAGGTGGCCCATGTAATCCCAAGGGTTCTACTAGCTTTGAAGCTACTTGGGAGGAAGTGAGAGTGAGCCTCTGGAAGACAGACAAGGCAAGGAAACAGATGTTCCTGAGAACCTCCAGGAGGAATAAAGCCCTGCTGACTCCTTGATTTTAGCTCAGTGAGACTTCTGACCCTTTAAGAAAGTAAGTTTACGGCAACTTATTACAGCAGCAATAGAAAACGAATACAGAGTGATTTCTATTTTGTTCTTTGGGCTTTCTGCATTTGCATTTTTCAAAAGTAAGCATTATTATATTTGTAATCAGAAAAAATATGTGAATAATGATCATCACAAATTTGTATAGAATATAATAGCTTACAGAGCACTTTCACAGACATGACCTTACAGACACATATGTCCTGCAACAGACGTAAGAGGCAAAAAACTGAGGTGACTGCATCCATCTCACATTCTTGCTCTCTGGTCCTACCCGAGCCCCCATAACTTACCATGATAAAAGCAAAAAGGACTGAGAGTCAGAAAAAAGAGACATAAAATGACAGTGGTACACCAACAGCACGCCCACAATTGTGAATCAGCTTCGGATAAGAGTGAAAAATCCTGTTCAGCTTTAAGGAGATGAGAGTGAGGTTCTAAGGTAGTAGAACAAAGGAAAAGTTTTGGAAATATAGCCATATTTAAATATTGAGAACATCTGCTAGAACACAGGGTCATTGGGAATAAAGGAAAAAAGGGCTAGTAAATAAGTCACAGGGATATAAAGTACAGAATAGGGAATACAGTCGATAACATTATAATAACTTGGTATAGTGATAGATGGTAAGCAGGCTTATCACAGTGAGCATGTAGCAATGTATATAATGTATATCTTGTACACCTGAAACTAATATAATATCATATGCCAACTATATTTCAATTTTTAAAAAAAGGAGAAAGTCCAGTCCCTGGGTTTTAGAAGTGGTAGGAGCATGCATAGTACAAAGCCACACCTGCCAGTGGCTTTGTGTCCAGGATTCCAGGACCCTAGGCTTGGGGACATTCCAGGCTTTCTGAGACTCCATGCAGAATACACAAAGCTACAAGGTAGTCACGTTGTAAATCTGGCCTTCCCACATGAGGATGAGAGGAGGGGCTGTGTGCCATATTACCATGGAGTGATCCAACCCTTAAAGAAAGATCAGCAACTATTACCCTTATAGGACCTGGAACCAGGGTCTTCGATGGGCAGTACCCACTGGGTTCCAGGAGGGACATGAAATACCTATCAAAGGCTTCAGATTGAGGACAGACCAACATGTTCATTAAACAAATACTTTCCAAGGGCTTACTCTGGCCCTATGCTAGCAGCTGAAGGAACAGAGATATAAACAAGATCTATTCCCTGTCATGAGGAAGCTAATTTTATTCGCATCCATCCCCTAATTTAATCGGACACACACACACACACACACACACACACACACACACAAATTGTTTATTACGCTTCCTGGTTCGTAGGCATAAATATTGCCTTCCTGAGATTTGTAAATCCTCTAGAAGATACACTTGACCTTGCATTTTTTACCTCTTCTTGATATCTAATACAAGGATAGTCGCCTGATACCAGTTGATTGATGGACTCTTGGAGCTTTTAGAATATTCAGCTCTGTTGAGCTTATTTATTCACTTCTGGGAAATTCTATAATAAAGAGCTAGTATTTACTGAGCATCTATTATGTATAAGCCGTTTTTGTAGGTGTTACAAAGGCTGCAAAGATGTAAAAGAAGTGGAGGCCTGTCCTTAGGGAGTTCACAATCTAGTAGGGGAGACAGACTTGAAAAATGAATTACAAGTAAAAACCTAGGTGACAACAACACAGAACAATAAAAGAGACATCAAAATGGTAATGTCAGTTTAACAGCCTTCTGTTTGGAGCAATCAAGAAAGGTCTGTACAGAGTAGGTGGGATTTGAGCTGAAAGATAATTAGGATTTGAAGGAAGATAAGAAAGAGTGCCGTCCAAGTGGGAACATACTGTGAAGGTTGGGGGTAGAAAAGCACAAACACATAGGTGTAAAAGTGAGGATCTAAATTTCACAAACATCGTATCTGACTTGCCTCTTAAAAATATGCATTTATATATCACTCTCCAGTTCCTTTTCTTTCTAGAAAGTTGCTTAACAGATAGATCGGTGAAGATGCTTTCTGCTAAAATTTCCAGATTAAAAACTTGCTGGCTTTTAAATAACCATGACCTTTTAAAGTAACCATCTCTGTTGTGATCACTGATAGTTATTACTTCTTTACAAAAGGGAAAGGGAGGGGCACCCGGGTGGCCTAGTGAGTTAAGAATCCCACTCTTAATTTTTTTTTAAAATATTTTTTTTAACTTTATTTAAGCTTTATTTAAACATATAATGTAACCCCACCACCCTCTCCCAACCCCTCTTCACCCCACCCCCCTCAGTTTGTTTTATGACATTAAGAGTCTCTTTTGGTTTGTCTCCCTCCCGATCCCATCTTCTTTCATTTTTGCTTTTCCTACCACCTTAACTCCCACCCCCGTTGCATCTCCACTTCCTCATATCAGGGAGATCATGTGATAGTCAAGACCAAGTTCACCCACTCTTAATTTTGACAGGGGTCACCATCTCAGGGTCGTGGGATCGAGCTCCACATGGGGCTCTGTGCTCAGCAGGGAGTCTGCTAGTGACTCTCTCTCCCTTTCCCTCTACCCCTTCCACCCTCCCAAAATAAATAAATAAATCTTTAAAAAAAAAAAAAAAAAGGAAAGGAAATCCAATGCTTAAGAAAAGAGTTTAGATGAAAAACGGCCTCAGGCAACTAGTCAGCACCCTTCCCAGATAGAAAAGGTAGCCACAGAAGGAAGTGGGACTTGTTGCCAATGCAAATTGTGAGAAAAGACAAAAAGGGAAACCCTGACCTCGTCTATCAGAGAATATCCCACACATTCTGAAAACTGTCCCTAAGCCTGTCTCATACAAATATATCAGTCCAAAAGACGAAAAAAAGAGATAGCTGAAAATATTTTCATCGTGAGGGGTGACGGGTTTTGTCCATTAGCCAGCTGTGGTACTTCAGATAGCTCACCGGACCTCTTGGGGCCTTCTCCTTGACAAATGGTGAGTTCCTGCCCTCCTTCACACAGGATATTCTGAGAGGCTGAGTCGATATAAGGTGCTGTTCTTATTAAATCAAACTGCATAATCACATGTAAAACTGTCACTCGAGCCCTCAGCAGGTTCTCAAATTGTGAATGGAATCTGAATGGAATTAGCATTATTTTTAAAAGTCAGTGAGCATTGTCATCATCTCAAAGTGATATATAAGCATCAAAAATGAATATATTTATTTCAGAGAACAGAAAAACTGAAGTCTACAGAAATACTGTAATTCCTTCTTATTCATTGCTGTATACCCAGCACCCAGCACCGTGTCTAGCATGTAATAGCCCCACAGTAAATATTCATTAAATGAATGAAGAATACTTCTCCCTGAGTCTCCCTCTAGTACTCTCATTTGCAAGATCTCCCTATCTCTGTTTTCAAGATATACAAGGTATTCACCAAGGGACCTCAGTGAGATTTACTTTTTCTCTTCAGGGAAAGTATTTTATTTATATATAAGAAGGTTAACAGTTTATATCTAAATTAAAATTTAATAGGCCTTTGGTATAAACAGCAGTGCCTATTATTCAGTGTTTTTTAATGCTATAATAGGCACATGGTTAATCACAAGTTAATACCTAGTGAAGGGAAAATAGATCCCAGGGGGTTTTGAAGCATTAAAGTAAAAGACCTGTCCCTGTAAAAGGTCTGCATCTTCATGTCAGTGAAAGAGACCTGTAATATACAGGTAATGATGATGATGATGATGGCTTCTACAGTAAGCACAAAGGCAATGATGACAGTAAGTTTTACAGTAAAAATTATAATTCCATTTCTTAACACTGGTAGTGCAGGTAAACTAATGGCCAATTTTGCTATATATAATAATACCATATGCGACTGTCCTTACATGTTGGGTTAACCCCTTATACTGTAAACCCTAACCTTTAGAAAGATTGAACCCAAGCCTAAACATCAGCTCTTGGGTTGAACTTTGGTTGGTCTACATATAATAGACCCAGTTCCTCTGTTTATATCCAGTTGTCCCACCCAGGACTTCGGATGTCCACTCTCACCATGAAGATCCTTGCTTCCTTTCAAAGGAAGCCCAGACACTGCTCTGCAGACTTTGAGGTCTTTAACTAACTTTAATCACCATAAACACTGCCAGGAGAGGGCAAATCCAGGCACTCACATTGCATCCTGCACTTCTCAGGAGGTACCATAGCTCTGCAGGACTCAGGAGGGCAGCAGGTAGGAGCAAAGGAAAAGGCTTCTTGCTAATGCTAAGAAAGACCAGAAGATTCTCCACATCCATGTGTTTAACAGCTTGTCCACCAGCATCACGAAACTAAAGCTGAGAGGCCCTTTCCTAGTTTCCAGCTGTCACCTGTGGTCAAGACTTATCATGTGGTAAATTTTCCCTTTCAAAGTTGTCCTTAACATTCATTTTAACTTAATTTTACCTGTATGATAATGTTGGGTTGGTGAAATACAAGGTAATTTGCTCTAGGCCTTAACCTATTTCTTAAAACTGAATCCTGAATCTCCCCCTGCCCACCATGAGGCGCTAATTGTTTTTCTCATTGATCATGTCCCAAAGTATTCTCTAAGACGAGCAAGTTGACCTGCTTGGTGGCATCCATGTTCAATAAATGCATTCTCATCCTGCCTTCCACACACACCCTTCATTCCTATAGCTGCCCTTCCTTTCTTTTCTGTCTATATACAACTTTCCTTCTTTCAAAATGTTTCAAAATCCAACTCCTCATGGAAACCCACTTCAACTAATCCCCCTTCAACTGTTACTTCATTCTCTAGCCTTTCAGAGCACAGGTACAGTACAAATGGCCAGAGTAATCATTAATGATAATATTATTTATTGAATTTTTATCCCATGCCAGACACTCTGTTATATATTTTACATGTAGTATTCCTAAGCTTCACACCCTGAGAAGTGGGTATGATTATGATCCCAAATTTACAGATAAGGAACCTGAGGCTAGAGTGACGTGTTCAATGTCACACCGCTACGAAGTGGCAAACCCAGGATGCAAACCATGACTTAGCTGGCTGACGAGATTGTGCTCTTTCTCGCATGGCAGATGCTCACAGTGGTACTGCACTGAATTGATGGTGACTTTCTTTGTAGTCTCTCTCCTTCCTCAGCCACCATCACCAAAGAAAATGTATGTTTCTCTTGTATATCCTCAATATGCTTGTTGAATTGAGTTGAACAGCTTAAAGCCAGAAAACACATCTCCTATTTTTTAAAATATATTCCATCCTTGTGCTCTGCACATAAGGTAATCATTAAATGTTAATGACTCAGCGAAATGGAATAAAATCAGTGTTGTGGTAGCCATTTTTAAGCTTTAAGAGTTTAAATGAGCAAGCCCATACACAGCACCACAGCTGGGAGCGCCATATTGCCATTAAGCCAGAAGGTGGATTCGCGGGATGGGAACATTTGAAAACAGACACCACAAGAATGGTTAAGTCAGTTTTCCAAACCACTTTCTACAAGTAGCTACTGCTTTTCCTCCCATAATAATTTCACAATGATTAGCCTGCTAGGTGAGAAATCCCAGGCAAAAACCTGAGTCTCAGAAGAGTTTAGAATGACTGCTAAGTATTGGGCCCAAGTTGGACATGATATGGACAATAGGTAGAGTCATTCCAATCCAGCCAGTCAAAATGTAAGAGAACTGCCATCTAGATTTCCATTACAGGCTTCATCTTTCAGGGTAAATGCCTTTGTTCTTATCATGAGATTCATGAAATGTAATCTCACATTCCAACACATATGGATATCAAAATGTGTATTTGGTGAAGAATAGTGTCTTATGCGATCAATTTCTGCTTCCCTTTGCTTTCTTTGATCATAGCACAAAATTTCCTACTTTTTGCCAAAACCTTACTATGTAGCTTTTTAACTTAATTAAATATATAGGCAATTACTGACACCATCTGTCTTCATAGAAAAAGAACAAGAAGTGACACAAAAGACTGGCATTCTAAAGGGAATATTTAGCAAACAAAATCTCCTAGTTCCACTATAGTGATACTTACCTTTAGAAGCCCTTATGTTATTTTAAATCATTTATGTTTCTTAGAAACAATGAATTAGAGCTATTCTTAAAATGGGGTGGTGTTGGTATGATTTTTTAAAAAGAAAATATCAAGTAATCCATAGCTTTTTCAGTAAAACAAAAACTTAAGCATGCCGTTGAACATCTGTTACCAGTACAGTCTAACACAGCACTTAAAATCCTTTAAAATCCCTGAAAACCTTTATAAAGTTACATGAATCTTTTGCATAAATAGAACTGTTCTAACAATATGCATATTCCTTTAAACATATATTTTGCTTTCTTAAACATAAGATTCATTGTGTTGCCTATTGTTCTAAACCCTTATAAATAAATAAATGGAATAGCTCCACTTCTTGGTTGGAGTGGGTCTTCCCCTAGCATGCCCCCAGCCCAGACTGGAGTACCTACTTATTTGTGTTTGATTTTTTGATGTCTCTCCACAAATGTCTTAATCCATACATAATATCAAACCAACCCACTGAAACTTGGTCAGGCTAAGTTAGGAACCGATACAAAATACAAGTCCAAATAAAATAACAAAATTCAGCCCCCATAGGGAGAGAATAAACAGGAAATACAAAGGAATTCCAGAGAAAAGGCACACGTGGCTCCAAGAAGAACACATTACCACCAAGGACAACCATGTTCTCCTACATTAATTCTCTGAACTGGAAGAGCAGGTGTTCGAACCCCTTGGGGCAGAAACTGAGTGCCCTGTATAAATAGAAGGGTGCAGAACGAAAAGACATCAATAAAGAGGCTCAGTAGAAAGAGGCACTTTTCAGAGAAATACCCATAAAACTTCTACTCATATTAAAGACTTACGGTATACCAAAGAATATGATACCTCAGATTTGGGGGGAGAAACATCAATGCATATATTTTGCATTTTTTTAATTCACTTGTTGATGAGGGAAACACAAAGAAATGAATTCTACAATTATCTTCCACAAATTGCTTGAAGATTGTAAAACACGCTTATCAAATATAAGCAGAGCCAAAACTAAAAATTTACACTTATTTGCCATGAACGGTCTGTGAGCATAAGCTATATATTAAGAATGAGTGCCTTGTATTTCAGAAGAAGAGATGAGGGGAAGGAGAGAGGAGAGGAGGAGGAAGGAGGAAAAGACCTCCCTCGATGCTATTCCTTTCATTTGTTAGAAACTGAACCTAGGGACAAATGGTGTCAGAGGGGGTCAGTTAAAAGCAGCCTCTGGGGGGGAAGCTCAGTGGAACAGAGGTCTGAAATAGCAGCAGAGCCCTGACAGGTAAGCCAGGACTGAGGAACACTTAGGTGAAACTACAGGGTGATTTTCAGTCAGCAGCTACTTGACTGGACTTTTTCCCAAGGCCCTAAACCTCCACCCGTACATTTCTGGAAAGTGCCACAGGACTTTCATTGATCACAGGTAGGAACCCTGGCTTTCTGCCTACATGGAAGGACAGTATTTCTTTGTCTTTATACAGTTCCTTTATTATAGGCTCTCAAAGTGCTTTACAGACAAATAATGGGGACAGTGAGGCAGAAAGGTGTTAAGTGGCTTGCCCAAAGTCCTACAGTAAATCACGGGCCTTCCTCTGGATTCGGAACTACCTAGCCAGCGGTGGAGTTTCTAGGGGTGACTGCTAGCATCATGGTGCTCTCTCACATCCTATCAACCATTTGTTTCCCTCCCAGGCGGAGACAAATGTCCAAGATCAAGGGCGGGAGAGAGAGCCTGGACTTCAGAGTATGGCAAACCTAGATCGTAATCCTAGCCTCGCTGCTTAGCTGTGGAAGTTGGCACGTTTCTGGGTTCTTTGAGCCTTCACTTCTACTTCTATAAAATGCGGATGTTAGTACTTACCTCGCAAGATGGTTGTGAGGATGACATAAGAAAATGCAAAAGTGCATTGTGCATGGTAGACCCTTAACACACATCAATTTCCCTTCCTTTTTACTTTCCCAGCCTCTCTCCTAAAGTCTATCCTCCACATGGAAAAAAAGGCAGCTTTCTAAACACTGCCGCTATCAAAAAAAACATGGCATATTGCCATGATGAGGTGCTGAACCTTTCAAATGCCAGGGTCTATAGAAAACAAGAGCAAAGTCATGGAATTCAGAGCCAGCTCACAGGATAACCAAATCCGAAAGGTTCTGTGATGACAAACATGTTGCCTGGCACTCAGCCCTCAGGAGGTATTGGATTATCAGATTAACTTGATGGGGATGAGGAAGTGTCCCTGGGGAGCCCCAAGTTGCAGAAGGCAGGCTGAGGCACTGGGAGGGCTCTGGAATGAGCAACAGAAGGGAAGAAGGGAAGTGGATGCATCTCAGAGTTTTCCCATGTCAAGTGCCCACTTGCTTGACCGGCCCTGCCTCTCTTCTGGATCTGACCATGACCAGCCCCACTTAGTCCGAGAGCTGGTGTGAAATGAAGGTCTGTGGTGGGGAGGAGACGGAAGTGCACTGCATTTTAGAAAAATGACACTGTGTCCTCAGAGCTGAGTCTCTCTGATACAAGCTAAGACATTATCCCTTCCAGCCTACAACTGCTCTTTGGTCTGAGGCATTAACCCTTGCTGCCCACTATTTTGCTTTAGTGTACGAAGCAGATAAATTTCACCCACATCTGGAGAAGCTGTTTGAGGTAGAGACTTGCATATCTCGGATAAACTGAGAGGACAGTTTGGAAGGTGGTTTATCGCAGGCTTCCTCATCTCGTCGTTACTGACACCCTCAACTAGATTCCAACATAGCCATAGGAGTTGTGCAGGCATCCTTCCAAGAACGGATCTCCTGGAGACCGGATTCTGTGTGTCGTGTGTGTGTATAACCGCTTTCCTGAGATATCCTTTCCCGTAAAACTCACCCTTTTAAAGTGTGCGCTGCAGTGGTTTATAAGTACATTCAGAGTCATACCATCATTGCCACTACCTAGTTTTAGACAATTTCCCTTACCACTAAAAAGACATCCTGAAACCCATGAAGAATCATTTCCCATGCCCTCTCTTCCCCAGCCACTGGAAGCTATTTTCTGCCTCTATGGATTTCCCTGTTCTGGACATTCCATCTAAACAGATCATCCAGTAGGCAGTCCTTTGCGACAGGCTTCTTTCACTTAACATAATGTTTTCAAGGTTCATCCATGTCATAGCAGATATGAGGGCTTCATTCTTTTTAATGGCTTAAAAAATATCCCATCGTATGGGCAGACCACATTTTGTTTATCTGTTCATCAGATGGACATCTGGGTTACTTCCACCTTTTGACTGGTATGAGTAATGTTGTTGCGAACATTCATGTGCAAGTTTTTGTGCGAATGCATGCTTTCATTTCTGGTTATACACCTAGGAGTAGAATCAATGGGTCTTTTGGCTACCATAAGTTTAGAGAAAGGGCCTGTTTTTTTTTAAAGTGGCTGTGCCATTTTACAATCTCGCTAGCAATGTACAGGGCTTCCAATTTCTCCATATCTTTGCCTATACTTGTTACTGTCTTTTTATTTCAGCCATCCTTACGGGTTTGACATGGTATATCTCCTGTCTTGTGTGTGTGTTTGTTTTTTTTTTAAAGATTTTATTTATTTATTTATCAGGGAGAGAGAGCGAACGAACACAGGCAGACAGAGAGGCAGGCAGAGGGAGAAGCAGACTCCCTGCCGAGCAAGGAGCCTGATGTGGGACTCGATCCCAGGACGCTGGGATCATGACCTGAGCCGAAGGCAGCCGCTTAACCAACTGAGCTTGTGTTTTAAAGGGAAGATTTTTTCCCCCTTGTGTTATTTATTATTGAGTAATCCAACAAAGAATTATTGTGCACACTTAAATCAAGAGTGCTGCGGTAGGTATTAGCCAGGATGCAAATATGAGTGAGAGGAGTTCCTGCTTTCAGTCTAATTCTCCTCTCTAGGAATTTCCCAAAAGTAAACAAACTTGCCTTGGACTTGCAGTCAAGTGCTCTGAGCTCTGATCTGAGTTCTGCTCCTGACCAGGTCTCTTCTCTTCTTACAGCCTCAAGCCTAGAGTTTAAGTGGGGCTGGACTAGACCAAGTTCAAGGCCATAGCTCTGACTGCCTTTGCTTCTTGCCTCCATATTCTGTAACAGAGGTGGTCTTTCCAAAAAATTCTGATGTGCTGCAAATGTCAAGGAAACTGGGAAGGACACGCAAACTGCTGCTAACTCATTGCCCTGATGGGCCCAGCGTGGTGTGCTCATCTTCATCTCCCTTTGCACCACAGTCTTCTGTGTCCCCGTGAGCAGGCGCAGGGATCCTCCCCAGTGAGAGCTACCAAGCAAGAGCTTTCTATTTTGAAAACCCACACAAAAGCCTTTTGGAGATTATTTGTAATAACTTTAAAGGAATAGTTCTCAACTAAGCAAATTATTCACCATCTCTGACATTTATAGCATGAAAATTAAAGGAGGAGAATATCTATCTGCAGCATGAGATTACTATATTGAATTGCCATGGAAGAAGCATATACAATTACTAGTCCTAGAAACCTGTAATAGGTTATAAAAATTGGGTTTTCATGTTTATTATAGTTTAGTGCCTAGTGTCAAAATAAGAAAATGGCCTTCTAAAAATTCATGATAAAAAAAATAAGAAAATACTTACAAAGAAAAAAGAAATGAGTATGTAATTCTGTACCTTAATACAAATATTAGTTAGGCCATCAGTCTTAAAAGTAATCGAGGGAGGATCATAAATGTATAGAAGTAGTGGAAGTAACTTGGAAAAGGAAGCAGAAAAGGCAAGCATATATTAAAATGTTGAGTTTTTAACAAAAGTGAAAAATATCCATAGAGCTGCTGATGGTGTAGGTTTAAATGTCAGTATTTCCATTTTGGATCCCCAAATTAATTTTGAATATAGTTCCTACACACCCTGAAAGAATTGTGAAGTTACAGAGAAGTTTCTGGCACCGCAAACTGGACTATTAATGCTGAGGACTAGGTGTCATGGAAAGAGCTGGACCACAACTCGGGAAATCCGGGCTTTGGTCCCAGCTCTTCTCCTGAGGGACATCAGTCAGTACCTTTACCTCCCAGAATCTCATCCGTAAAATGGGGATGTGGGAATGATGGAGGTCGTTTTAGGTCTGCAGGACAGAATTGTTTAAGACCTCTCTGGGTCCTGAGTATTTTTTGCTTCAGAGAGCCCGTCACCCTATGTCATAGTAAATGTATTAAAATGTGCTCTCATGGAATAGGATTTAGATATAACTGTATGAATTGTGTTGCATTTAACCAACATATTGAATTCCATCTATATTTTAAAAAACATTTATGGTTACTTTGTAGTTTTCCTTTTATATTTGCGTGCCAGTAACTTTTTTTTCCCCCCAGAATCCAAATATTTTGAAGGCCTGTGGAAATCATGGAGGCCCTAGGCATGGTGGACTACTGGGCCCTGAGCATTAAGTGTCAGGGCCCAGATTTTCTGCTGCCTCTGGCCTCACAGACTCTAAACGCCCCATATAAGGCAGTGTCCAGGGTGGGCGGAACATAAATTGGATGCTGTAGTTGCTGGGAGACAGCCTGTGGTTTAAACTGTGGCCAGAAGGACAGACAGGATCAATAGGGACAGAGGGGGAGGCCTCCAAGATGAATACGGAGAGTCTCAATTGTTGATCAGGGCCCCAGGGTGACTGCCCCATTCCTGGCAACAGCCACTCCTCTTAGCCTCTCCAGAGACTGGGCCATCCCAGAAGCTGCCACTAGGTGGCAACATGCCAAGACGCTGCAGTCCCCTCTGCCGTCCTATTCATTTTAAAAAATATAATACAAACGATTCTTACCAAATATCATAATCACATTGATTTTTACCAACTGAAAATTCTTAGAGTGCACTGTGCCATCTCTTTAAAATAAAGTACCATGCATGGTGTTTACACCGGGAAGCTCAGCGCTGCCTGCTGACCGTCAACACGGGAAGAGGTATCTCTTAGTAGCTACCTAAGGCAGTACATTCTCTGTAGCCAGGATTCTCGAGCCTGTTTTTAACAGCATCTGAGAAGAGGTAAAAGTGCTCCCCATCTCTGAATGGGCAGGCACAAACACTGAAGCCAAGAGCCAAGCGAGTGAGTTCTTATGCCTGTCCTGGCAGGGACGCAGGGAAGAAGTCAGAGTCCAAATGGATTTGAGTCGGCCAGACCCCACAGTAATAGACTCAGTTTCTCCTGTAGTCCCTGGACCCTCCCAGTACCCTTCAGAGACAGAGACCATTGCAGATAGGTCTGTGTTAACATGCAAGGAAGCTGAGGCCCAGAAAGAAGAAAGTTAATGTCACACAGCGAAGGGCCTGGCCAACACTCCCAGTGAGGTCCAGTAACTCTGGTCCAGTGCTCTTGCCATTCCAGCAAAGCCACCAGCCACCCTCAAGGCATAGGCCCCTCCAATCTCCACTACCTTCAAGGGGCAGTCACCTCTTTCCTCTACCAAGCTGCCTCTAACCTTCTCAAGCTCATTTCATCTTGGCCTAAACATGGTGAGAAGCATGTCCCCTAGGGAAGGCTCCATGTCCTGTAGGTCACGTAGACTAAGGTCTGTCTGTCCTTTGCCTGTCCTCAAGGATAGCCTTGAGCCCAAGGCCCAAAAGTGATAGCAGAGAAAAAGATGCCTCCCTAGCAGGGACAGATTCTGCTTTATCCCTCTACCCTGGCCAAGCATATCCTTCTGCTTTTACAGCAAGAAGGGAGAAAACATACCTGAGATCTCATCCCATCCTCTGAAACATATTTAACAAAAGCATCTCAAACTCAACATGCCCAAACCTGAAATCTTGATTTTACCCTTGAAACTATTCCTCAAGTAGTCTACCCAACTCAGGACATAATAATTTCATCCTTTCATGTTCTCAGGGCAAAGGTCTCGAAGATATCCTTGACTACTCTTTCATACCCTGCATCCAACCCATCAACTAAGTCCTTCAGGTTGCAGTTCTGAAGTGCATCTATAATATGACCCCTTCTCCCCTCCTTTGCTGTTACTATGGGGGTCTAGCTACCACCATCTCTCATGCATTTTATTGCAATGGCCTCTCTGTTTCCATCCTCGGCCCCTCATGGTCTCTTCTCCCCACTACAACCAGAGTAACCCTTTAAAATTATAAGTTAGATCATGTCACACCAATGGATTTTGGTTTCTAAAGTGGTAAGATCTTGACTCTGTATTTAGCCAAGCCAGTAAGGACAGAGGGAATCTTGGCTTACCCGTGCCTGTGCTGACCAGCAAACAGAGGGGCTGGGCAGGTGGCCTTGCCTCTCTAGCTTAGCCATAGCTCTGGGGACCCATGCAGCTGACAAAGGGATTGGTCTCACTCTAGAAAGAACCCAGTGGTGGACTTCCTGTCATATTGGGACTACATAGGAGATGGTGCACCTGTGCCTTAACCAAGACAGGCTGCTGAGAAGGGTAAGCTTGTATCACGCTTTGCTCTAATGGCCTGATACCATCCCTGTGGTAGGTGAATTCTCAGTGTTTCATCCCCACTTGCCTTGGCTGGAGATCTGTCTTTGAAAAAATTCTCTACAGAGTGAGAAATCTTCACAATTCCCAGTCAGCCTCTAGATGCAGCTGGACACAAGTAAGGGAGGGTCTGTCAGGATTATCCTCCCCAGTGATTAGTGGAGGAAAGTGTGGCCCAGAGACTCAACCTGCCAAGGATCAGGAATATTTGCTTCAGATGCTGGTATCAAAGGTGGGGCTTTCTGCAAGCCATATAGCCTGTCCAGACCTCAGGGTCTTCTCCTTACAATAAAAGAAGATAATGATGTAAAAGAAGAAAAGAAAGCCTAGAGATGAATGTGCAAAACATATGAATCCTTCAAGTCCTGAAATTTTATGATTTTTCCACAAATGTTGTTTGATCTGTAAATTAGTCTCTCAGTCCTATATCTACCCAGAAGCCCATAAGAGAGGGTTGGTGAGACCAAACTCTTTGCTATGAAAACTTTATTTCCAAGTGGAGACGGTCACAAAATGTGGGCCTGTGTACCTGTGCCTGCATCCACAGGCTCTGCCTTCCATCCAACCCGCCTGTCACAGGAAAGAGGCCAACACAGCCTGGCGAGCAAGCAGCCTTCACCTGCCTGGAGCACCCAAGGAAAAAAGGGCTCAGTATTGGGCCCCTCTCCCTACCTTCCACACAGGAGCATATTACCTTTTCATCCCAGAGCTTGTGGCCCAAACAGGATGCAGAACCTGGGAAGGCAACAATTGTGGGCAAGCTTGCCACTGCCTGATTCTGTTTTCTGCTTCTCACATGTTTGTTTAAAGGTGGATGAGGTTGTCATAGTTTCTGGATTGCCTTCTGCCCTGTGTTCTGCCCCTTTTGTCCCAGGCCTCCTGATGCAGCCGCATCCAGTACAGGGCCCATCAGAGCAGGAGAAAGCTGGGGCCTTTCCAGTATTCCCCCATCACACCTCTACTGGCCCTGTCTCTTGCTGAGCTTAAAATGAGCTTTTTTGCAATCAATCCAATAGAAATAGAATGTAAGCCACATGTAATTTTTCATTTTCTAATAGCGCTGTTTAAAAATATAACAAAAAATAGACGAACATATTCTTAATAATGTGTTTTATTTAACACCACATAACCAAAGTGTTATCATTTCAATATTCAATCAGTATAAAATATTACTAATGAGATATTTTGTGTTCTTTCTTACCTGCTCAGTCTTCAAAATCCAGTATTTTACATTTAGAGCACATCTCCACTTAAACCAGCCATATTTTTTTTTAAGATTTTATTTATTTATTTGACAGACAGAGATCACACAAGCAGGCAGAGAGGCAGGCAGAGAGAGAAGGGGAGAAGCAGGCTCCCCGCCGAGCAGAGAGCCCGATGCGGGACTCGATCCCAGGACCCTGGGATCATGACCCGAGCCGAAGGCAGCGGCTTAACCCACTGAGCTACCCAGGCATCCCAAACCAGCCACATTTTTAAAAAAGATTTTATTTATTCGAGAGAGAGAGCACACACATTCAAGAGAGAGTGAGTGAGCAGGAGGAGGGTCAGAGGGAGAGGGAGAAGCAGGGACTCCCCACTGAGCAGGGAGCCCTATGTGGGGTTTGATCCCAGGACCCCAGGATCACAACCTGAGCCAAAGGCAAACACTTCACTAACTGGTCCACCCAGGTGTCCCTGAACCAGCCACATTTTAAGAACTCAATAACCCCAAGTGGCTAGTGACTACCATATCAGATAGTACATTCCAGAATACACATGAAAGTCTAGATATAATTGCACTTACTGCTAATATTTCTGCTAATATTCACCATTGGCTGTTAACATTTTGTCAGTCTCATCTAGTCTCCTCTATGTATAATATGATTTTTGCAAAGCTGAAGTTAAGTTGCCTTTCTGACTTTATATCCTCACTATTTTTGTGTATCTTCCTATGCCGTCAAAAGTTATTCACAGGGGCACCTTGGTAGCTCAGTGGGTAAAAGCCTCTGCCTTTGGCTCAGGTCATGATCCCGGGGTCCTGGGATCGAGCCCCACGTCGGGCTCTCTGTTCAGCAGGGAGCCTGCTTCCCTTCCTCTCTTTCTGCCTGCCTCTCTGCCTACTTGTGATCTCTGTCTGTCAAATAAATAAGTAAAATATTTTTTTAAAAAAGTTATTCACAGTCGTTATCTTTTGTGATGATATCATAGACTATCCCATCACTTGGATGTGTCAGAATCTTTTTAATCAATACCCAAATGTTGGACAGCTGCAATTATTCAATCTTACAAGAAATGCTGAGATGAATATTTTCGTGTCATGTATTCTTTTTAAGGCCTTGATGCAAATGTCTCTAGCATTCCAGTCATTTTAAAAAATATTTTATTTATTTATTTGACAGACAGAGATCACAGGCAGGCAGAGAGGCAGGCAGAGAGGGAGAGGGGGAAGCAGGCTCCCCACTGAGCAGAGAGCCCGATGTGGGGCTCGATCCCAGGACCCCGAGATCATGACCTGAGCCGAAGGCAGAGGCTTAACCCACTGAGCCACCCAGGCACCCCACATTCTAGTCATTTTTAACAAAATGATCTTTAGGGGTGCCTGGTGGCTCAGTGATCAGGGGCTTGATCTCTGTCTGTCAAAGAAATAAATAAAATCTTAAAAAAAAAAACAACAAAATGATCTTTATACCAGCAGTAAGTCAAACAATCATCAACTAGTGATTTATGACTGGGAGCTGAGCCATCTTGTTTGCTCATCCTATACCTTTGACACCCTGCTCTGTAACCGAGGGCAAACCACTTCGCTCTATTATAAAGTAAACTGATTGTATTAGATGATTTTTAAGGGTCTTTCCAGCAATACCCTTCAGTGATGTCTTTCCCTTACCATCATAGTTAATCAATTAACCTGTCAAGCTAGTCATTAGAAGTCCTGCAAGTCACGTCAAGGGCACTTCTGAACACTTAAAAATCCATCCACTTCTCTCCGTCCCCACTCACAGTGCTTTGGTACAGGCCGCCATCCCTGCTCATCTAAGCTGTGAGGGAGTATTCAGTGCAGACAGAAATTAGGTTTCTAAGGTTAACAGTGAAATCCAAAATCTCTTGAATAGGATTATTAAATGAGGTAAGTGGGAAAGCATGAGGCTGGTACAGAGGAGAGGCTCAGCGTGTATTTCCTACACTGCAATCTGAAACCAGATTCTAGAGGCCCACCTAGATCCTGTTCCTTAAAAGTTGGAGTGGAGTTCACAAGGACCCATCCAAGGTGTTGATGTGCCCTGCTGTGAGCCTAGCCCTGCCCCAGACATGGGATGCTGGGGGAAGACAAAGACTCAGCAGCTTCCCCTAAAGGGCTGACAGACTAGAGGGGGAGACAGGAACCCTTTCACACAAAACAAGCATGCCTCAGGCGGTGTCTTCAATGGGAAAACCAGATGGAGAACAGAACAATTATCTGAGCAATTCAGGCAAGCCTGCTGTTGACGGAAGGGCTTAATGAAATTTGTTCTACTATTTCTTTTGTGAACCGAGGGTTTAGGGCAGGCGAGGGAAGCAAAAGTGCTGTGGCTCTAGAAAGAACAGAATTCTCCCCCGTGTTCTATGATCTGAAGAAAACCATGAAGTCGCTTTCTGATCTCAGCATCCTCATTGGTCAAACGGAGACGGAGTAATACCAACATTGCCCAACTCTAACCACTCCCTGGGCTGAGTTGTTGCGAGGTTGAGCACAACGATCATAAATGGGGAAAACAGTTATTAAATGGGGCAATCTAATAGCCACACAGGCTACTGAAAATGTGTCTCCTAAGGTCCTACCCTTCAAGGAAATGCTTAGTCATTAAAAATAACATTTGTACTGAACTTTATCATTTGTAAGGCAATTTTAGGTGCATTTATTTTGCTTTCAAAGCTCTGTGTGGCAGGTATTATCATTTGTTCCTTTCGCACTCAAGGATGCTGAGATTGAAGGAGTTTACACACCTTGGTCAAATGTACACTCTTTGCAACGGCCAGAGTTAGGCTGACTCCTTGGTTCTCACTCTCCCCCTACACTGTGCTGCCTTCTCCTTAAAATCCTGATCACCATGAGTACACCTGTCATGATGAGCACCAGGCCATGAATGGAAGCTCTAAATCACGACACTGTACACTTGAGGCTAATGTAGCAATGCATGTGAACTATACTGGAATTCAGTTCTGAAAAATCCTTATGACCAAAATGTTAATAACATTAGCACAAATATTAATAATGTTGGTTATATATACTTCCCTTTAATCAAGGACATGAAAACATCAAAAGAAAAGCTCTGAAGGAAAAAAAAATGCCTGACATGCAAGAACAGCAAGTTTACTTTCTCCTATTAAGAAAAAGTAGCTGTCCCCATCTGATTTGCATTTTCTGCCATACAGCAGGAAATACTTAAGTTGACAAATAGGATATTTACAACTGCAACAGATACTTGGCAGTTAGTTTTTAACAATTGTTGCAAATGTGATTTATTTGCTATTATAAAAGGGCATTACTGTGTGAATATGATTCCTGAAATTAGCTTCAGTTTAGCAAGGGGCCTTGACAGCTTGACCTCTTAATATCCTTATAATGATGCCATTTACATTCAATGCTTACTCAAGTCACTCACTGCTAGATTTGTTTGAGAGGAGTCCACTCTAGGGCAGACGTACTATGTATTTTAACATACAGAGTTGGTGTGTGGGGCACATGGAGGCCTTCTAAGAAGAAAAAATGTTTAATCAAGTCTTCATGAAAATCTGTTCATTTCCAACTTCCTACAGTGAAAATGCGTTACTGCTAATTACAGCATACTCCAGAAATACAATACTTCATGTTTTCTCCACAAGACACTTTCATGGCACGGATTAGAGTAAACAAAGGCATGTTTTCACCCTCTGCAACTTTAGCTTTTAATGTGACTGGGAAACTGGGGCAGTTACGGAATGGCTGGGCCCAGATCAGTGCCACCTCTGCCAGCAGGGAATGGGAAACGGGTGGACTTGGAGCCAGAAAGGACAGGATACAAATCCCAGCACTGCCACTTCCTGGCTGTGTGGCCTTAGGTATCTCTGTGAACTGGTGTTTTTTTATTTTTTTTTTTAATTTATTTTTTAATTTTTTAAAAGATTTTATTTATTTGTCAGATAGAGAGCGCAGGAGCAAGCACAGGCAGACAGAGTGGCAGGCAGAGGCAGAGGGAGAAGCAAGCTCCCTGCCGAGGAAGGAGCCCGATGTGGGACTCGATCCCAGGATGCTGGGATCATGACCTGAGCCGAAGGCAGCCGCTTAACCAACTGAGCCACCCAGGTGTCCCTGAACCGGTGTTTTTTTTCATCTATGACATGGGACTGTTATTTTTTAGGTTATTGTAAAGATCTAAGATGTCTGGGAAGCACCTGGCACATGGCAGGTACTTGATACATGGAAGCCGGTCACATTTGTGTTGCTTGTCAAAGCTCAGATGTCACCTTCTCTGTGATGGAGCCCTGACTTTGCTAGACAAACTGAGTTTGTCCTTTCTGACTCAGTAGTACTTTGTTCCATCCCTTTATTATTTTTTTTTGAAGATTTTATTTATTTATCTGACAGACAGAGATCACAAGTAGGCAAAGAGGCAGGCAGAGAGAGGGGGAAGCAGGCTCCCTGCAGGGGAGAGAGCCTGACGTGGGGCTCGATCCCTCCCTAGACTCCAGGATCATGACCTGAACTGAAGGCAGAGGCTTTAACCCACTGAGCCACCCCGGTGCCCCTGTTCCATCCCTTTATTACATCACGTATTACACTGTGCTGTAAATGACTGAAAACGTATGCATATGTCTGGCCTTCCTTGATGCCAGCACCTGTGCCCATCTACCTTTGACTCACCAGTAACTAGCGCAATCGCCTTGAACTTGCCTTCACTAGCCTTGAACATTGAACTGAGGATGATGCTGGGGGTGCTTCCGTATTCAGTGTGGGGATGGGTGGTGACGGGCCGTTAAGGATGATGGTCTGCCTCAGGAGAGGGGAGAGGTAGAACATGACCCACTTTTGACATCCCCGGTTTATAGTAGATGCTCAATAAATATCTGTCAAAGGAATTAATGGGCTTACTTAGTTATTGAGTGGCTTACAGTAAGTTCTTGCTCACATGTGTCTATTTTTCAAAGCCTTTTAATTTTTATTGCATCATAGTATTCTTATAATAGCCTTGCTGTTCAGCTGGGGTGGGTGTTCTCACAGTTCTCATTTCCCAGTTGAGGATACTGTGGCACCGTGGGGTGGCAAAATGACTTTCCCACACTCGTGACAAATGGGGGTAGTGGTAAGATTTATGGGCCAATCATGAGTTTCCCTAAAGTTTCATCGTGAGATTTCCTAGCACTGCTTTTTCTGAAATCAGAGCAAACTGCCCTTTTTTCCTATTCACTCCCTCTTTCCCCCTCTTGAGTTCCCCATCATCTAAAGCTTCTGTCCAGTCCATTTTTCTCAACAGAAAATACTGCACAACTGGGGGACTCATACAGGGTAAGGACTGGCTGGGTCAAGACACTGTCATCTTCCTTCTCCTAAAAATGGCAAAACCGCTGGGAGAATCAACGTTCCATAAGCCTGGAACAGTGCATCTCCACAGATTACCTTGGCTGGGTGTTTTAATTTTTGTAAGAATGCAAGAATGTTCAAGTCTTCTAATTAGAATCAGACTGGAGGCTCCATCCTTCAGTTGAAGGAAGTAGAAACAGAAGCAAAAACATCTACTCCACTCAGTCACATGTGCACTGGTTTGGTTGGGTCTGACATGGTTTGGGCTAGTTGTGGGGGGGTTGGAGCTTTCTCTTCAGGTTGTTATCTTACCTTCACTTCTGTGCCTCCTGTTTTAATCAGGTGTGGGCAACAGGCCTCAGCCTCTCATACAGTGACCAGCTGGCCCTGACTCAGCTCACCTTATACCTGACCGACGGCCATCTGGATTGCAGTCTGAGCACCCTGAAAGTGCCCTTTGTTCCTAAGAAAGAGAAGAAAATGAGCTGCCTTAATGCCCTCTCAGTGTCGGTAAGCAACAGATGCTTCCTGATTCCCCATGGTGTTCAGCAACACTCTACCGCCGCTTCCTGAGCTCTGGCTATGTGCCCAGGTTTTTGAGTATAGAGAGAAGAAAGAACCTCAGGAAAGTCACTTAGCCTCTCCAAAACAGGTTTCTGGAGTAGAGTGTATTGGAGGAAGGGGGAGAGAGCGTTCCAGAAAGGGAAGGCACCATGTTGGAAGGATGAAAGAGCATGGGTTTTTCCAAGGGTGGGTCTGTTGGGACATTTCCCTCCATCTCTTCTCATCTTGCAGCCCTGGACAAGTTCTTTGACTACCAGCAACTTCTGACAAAAGCCATATTTTTCCAGCTCCAATCTTGTTTTTGAGCTCCATTCCCAGATCCACCATTCTACAGAACTTCTCTAGAGTTCTCAAGGTCAAGCTGTCTCAGACCACATTCTTCATCTCTCTCCTCCATCGTACTTCCTTGTGGTGGGTCCTGCCAGAGGTTGATGGGACACCTCCACCCCCACATCCAGTCAACACCAGCTCATGCTGATGCTAGCCTTGACTCTGATCCCTCATCCCCCTCCACAGAGATACTGCCTTAGTTTTGCTCCTCACCAAGACTCCCTGCCTCCTGACCCTCCCCTCAGCCAAACCACACATACAGTCAAGATGGTCAAGGTGAAAAGCAGATCTGAGCATGCTGCTCCCCTACTTAAGATTTTGAAATGATTCCTGTCATCTTCAGGAAAATCCCAACTTCCCAGCTGGGTTAACAAGGGCCTTCATGATCTGCCTCTTTCTACGGCCCCAACCTCCCATCTCATCACTAGCCCCACTGCTAGGGTGGCTGGAGCCAACAGTCTTGGGGTTAGTGGAGGTTTACCAACCTTAGAACCCAGGGCAACAAAGTATAAGTCTCCATGGAAACAGAAGGCTGGACTGGTTTTAGGAAGGGAGAACAAGGGTCAAGTTGACCAGATCGTCCTTCATGTACATGGAATATGGGAGCAGAAAGGGGCTCTGGCTAGAGCTCCTCTGACTGCTGCCAGAGGGTTTCTTCTGCCTCTCCTACAGTGGGCTTCACACCCTTTTGGCAAATGAACATCTACTTGAGATGTTAATATATCAAACAGATAAAAGAGGAATTTCAATGGCTAATAGGACCTAAACTAATGTCTCCTGCCTCTCTGCTGAGCCTCTTTGGGTCCAGGAGAGACCTCTGGATTTAAGGAACTCTTGTTTGACTCTCATCAGGGTCCCGAGGGTCACCTTCCATGGCAGGAACTCTGCACACATTTGGAAGGCAGCCTGGTGAGAGTGCCAGATATTTGGGGGGTTCAGACAGCAGCCTCCTTCTCCTCAATCCACTTGTCCTATGAGGTACCCTTGCTCAAAGGAATCCCCTTGATCTCTTTGCTTATTGAGAGGCAGAGTTGGTCTCTCTCTCCCATTGCCCCTTCCCCTGCTTGCATATTCTCTCTAATAAATAAATAAATCTTTAAAAATAGGGGGCAGGGCACCTGGGTGGCTCAGTCAGTTAAGCATCTGACTCTTGATTTCCCCTCATGTCATGATCTCAGGGTTGTGAGATTGAGCCCCACATTGAGCTCTGTGCTAGGCCTGGAGCTTACTTAAGATTCTCTCTCTCCCTCTCCCTCTGCCCCTTCCCCTGATCACATGCTTGCTCTCTCTCTCTCAAATAAATAAGCCTTTTAAAAAGAGAGAGAGAGAGAGAGAGAGAAAGAGGCAGAGTTGGAATGGGGAGAACAGGTCCCTTTTAATTAGGTCCCAGGACCTCACTGAGAATCAACCAGCTCCAACTCCACTTATGGCCCCCATCCTCACTAAAGGGACAGGACCCTAAGTTCAACGCTGGATGGAGGGACAGCAGTAAAACTTGAGCCTTGTGGCTTAGCAAACCTAACTCCATGCCATTTCTAAAAGGAAGCTGGAAGCTGAGTTAGTATTCAATTCAAGGCTTTCCAAGACAATTTGCCACATTTAAGTATGTTGCTTCAGAAGGCTGTAAGCAGAAGTTGTACTCTGAATTAGAAGCACTCTCCCATTTTCCCCATCTTGCCTATAGGTTTCAATCCTAGCTACAGGCAATATACGGGAATTCTCCTAGAGTGTTAAACACTTCTAGGAATTGCCTACACTCAAGAGGGAAGCATTATGATCTTCAATAATTCAAATGTCTCTACAATCACTAAAGAAAAGCTATATAGGTTTTCTGATGTACGGATAAATTGAAAGTGCTTGTGGTTTTAGACAGATAGATGGATGTTCTCGCCCTAGTGCCACTATGCATGTGTGCATGTGTGCATTCCCATGTATGAGTACACACGGGATAGGCCATTTTTAAAAGAAGCAGCCATGCTTGCACATACGATGCAATTTACAACACAACTGAAGCTTTCTGAACAAGTGTGAATAGGCTATGATGCCATCAGGTTTATAATCAGTCAGCTGACAGCCCCCATTGAAGACTGAAGAAAAAGGAAAGGCACCAACGTACCCACAATGATAAAGAGGGCGCATTCAGGACTAAGCCTACAAAATGCTTCTGCTGTGAGCCTATTCCTTTAAATAATCTGCTATACAGTGGGGAAGAAAAGACTCTTCTGGGCTCTACAAAGAGCTGTTGACCCAAATCAGAAACAGGTGGCAAAAGACTGTCATCTCCAGCCAGTTGCAACAGGTGCATGGGCTTCTGCTCTAGTGTCCTCCACGATTACCCACTTGATGTCAGAAACCAGGTCAGAGGAGTCCCAGACATGCATGTTTGAGAAAAGAAAAGGAGCTACCTAGCGACATTTTTAACTTTTAACTAACATTTTATCAGAATGAGGACAAAGCACTACCCTTTCCAATGGTTCTTACTCCTCCTCTTCTTCTGTTGCCCCTCCACACCAGAGGTGGGTGAGTGGCCAAAGGGAACCATATTTGCAAACATCTTAAAACAACACAAGCCATTTATAAGCATTTTAACAGCACATGGTCTGTAATGAATGATTAAGTAAAACCTTTTGTGTTAAATTATGATGTTAATAATGATTCTGTCTCCTGTAATTTATTATGAATTCTCAAATGCTTCGGGTTTGATTTTGATAGAATGCCACAACAACGGAGTTTATGTGATGACTTTATTTTTAGAACTCCTTCTTTGAAGGCACACATTTCCCTGCTACTGCTGCTACTGTAATTATGTACAAAACCAATCACTCATTAGAGTTAGGATACATTATCTTCTAGACAGATGAGGCTAAATAAGCAACACATTAATAATTCAGAGAGCAGTTCATTATGCATGTGGATGCCTGCTTCGTAACTGACGTAAGAACCTCATCAGCCTCTGCCAACCTTTAAACAATAGTTCTGTGTTATTGCGGCCACATTCAAGTTTACGCTTGTTAAACTGCTACTTGGATTATTTTATCAAACGTTCATTTATTTGTGGTCCCTTACTGCCGAGAACAGATTTTGGAAGCTCCTTTTTTAAGTTAATGATTTGAGCAATGGGTGTTATTAATTCTCAGAATATTATAAACATGATTAATTTTCAGGCAGAGATTTATTACATGAGGATTTCAACTATGTCAACTGAAATGCATCACTGTCAAAACAAGTATCATGGCGAAAATAGAATACACTCTACACTTCAAGTGCTGGTGCTCAGAACTAAATCAATTTAAATTGTGGCTGAAGCAAAATTATATTCTCCAGTGAAAAGGAGTATTTCGAGCTCCCTTTATTTGGCTTGAAGCGTTCTTGTTAGATTGTGATTTAGAAAGGTAGTTTAATAAGACTAGACTTCTAGTGATAATATTTTCTCTCCTATTTTTCCCCCGTTTTACTAGAAAAGGCTAGCCTCTGAAATGTCCGCACATTCCAAATGTAGCCAATGGGAATTTGGAGTGAAGAGCACTGGTCTGAAAGTTATGGATCATGAATTCTGATCTCTCTCTGCCTCTGTTTCCTCGTTTGCAAGATAAAAGAGGTCTAAGTGACCACCAAGGTCTCTTGAGGGATTTGATTTTATGGGGCCTGTTAAATGGGGTGATCTCTGCACCAAGCCCAGCCCAGGCAGCCTCATGCACAGTGGGGTGCTGAGGGGGGCATCTCACTGTCTTCTGTCAGGGGACACAGCAAGAGCCCATACCTCCATACTGCAGCCTTTCATTAGAAGGTCTTTTTCCAGCAAAATCTTTTAGAAAGTAATATTGTAATGAGAAGTCAGATCCTAAGTCCTCATCAGCCATCACCTTAATTAAAAGTTAGTACTCTAGACAGGCACCAGCTAGAAGCAAATTCAACAGACTTACTCAACACTTATAGTGTGTCAGGTACTCTCCTAAACATAGAGGATGTAAGGATAAGCAGCAAAAAGCTCTGAGTTTATCAAAAGACACAGAGATAGGGCGCCTGGGTGGCTCAGTTGGTTAAGCAACCGTCTTCCGCTCGGGTCATGATCCTGGAGTCCTGGAATCGAGTCCCACATCGGGCTCCCTGCTTGGCGGGCAGTCTGCTTCTCCCTCTGACCTCTCCCCTCTCATGCTCTCTCTCTCTCATTCTCTCTCTCTCTCTCTCATAAATAAATAAATAAATCTTTAAAAAAAAAAAGACATAGAGAGGCCAATAAATAACCATAATACATATAATAACATAATAATAGCATCCAGAATGTACTAAGCCTTACTCCACAGCAGGTACTGTAACTAAGTGCTTCACATGAATCTTTATACAACCCAATATATTAGGCAGGTGCTGTTATGATGTTCACTTTTTTTTTTTTTAAGAGACAGTGCATGCACGGGGAGAGGCGGAGGGAGAGAGAAGAGAATCTTAAGCAGACTCCATACCCAATATGCAGCCTAGTGCAGGCTTAATCCCACAACCCTGAGATCAAGACCTGAGAGGAAATCAAGAGTCAGATGCTTAACTGACTAAGCCATCTAAGCCGAGCCACCCAGGCTATTATACTCATTTTTAGATTAAGAAGACTGAGGTTAAGAAATGTCTAGCAACTTGTGGAAAGTCACTCAGCAAGTATGAGTGGAAGCCAGAATTTAAGCCCAGGCCTGCCAGACCTTAGAGCCTGTGTGTCTGACCACTGTTCTGAACAGCCTGCCTTACATTGGCTGAGGGTCAGTCATTTGGCCCCAGAATACAGCTTTAGGCTCACCCCTAAAAAGAAGTCTCTGGTTGAGGCCATAGAGAAAGCTCTTCTTCCAAAGGAGGCTTCGTCTCCCTCTGCGGTGAGGTTGTTTCCAGGCATACAGCCATTATCCACTGGCTTGTAATTGGCTCTGACCTAGGCCAAGATGCAGCACTCAAAGGGCCAGATGGTCACAGAAGAGTCTCCTCTTGCTGTAAAATCCATGTAGGTTTCCTTCCCAAACCTACATGGATTTTATAGCATCAGAAGACAGTTGATTACACCAGTCAACCTTTTAAAAAATGTTTTCTAGGGGGCCTGGGTGGCTCAGTGGGTTAAAGCCTCTGCCTTCGGCTCAGGTCATGATCTCAGGGTCCTGGGATCGAGTCCCACGTTGGGCTCTCTGCTCAGCAGGGAGCTTGCTTCCTCCTCTCTCTCTGCCTGCCTCTCTGCCTACCTGTGATCTCTGTCTGTCAAATAAATAAATAAAATCTTTAAAAAAATGTTTTCTATTTGCATAATGTTTTATCCTTTAAATTGACATGAGCTTATTTGATCCCCATGATGGCCTCCAAGGAATAGATAAGACAGGGGTTATCATACCCATTTTAAAGATTAGGAAACTGAGGCTATGCAAAGTTAAGTGAACTTCCTAAGGTCATAAAGTTAAGTAAGTAGCAAAGCACAAGCATTCTGATTCAAGGCCCTTTCTGATGAAAAAGTCTGTTGGTTGGTTGGTTTTTAAATAACTTACCTTATTTGTGAAATTATTTTGTTTAGCAAATGATAATAAGCACTAACATTTTTTGACTACTTTCTCTGTGCCAGACACTGTTCTAAGGTCTTTAGGTACTCATTTAATCCTCACGACAACACTGTCACACCTGTGCTATTGAATAAAAGACAAACCTAGACTATCAATAGCTTTTTCCTGTAGAAACTGTGGAGTTGGTTAAGTCTAAAAAGAGTAGGTGTATCACATATGTTCATCTTCACTGGCATTATAACACATTTACTAAGCACTTAACATAAGCCAGGAATTTCACCAAGCATCGGGGATACAAAGGCATTTGACAAAGTCCCTGTCCTTGAACAGGAAATCTAAAGTTGATAGCACATACATAAGGAAAACCACAAGGTCTCATTTCAGCGCCACTGAGTGATAGCCCCTCAATGTGCAGCCAGAGTTCTTGGGAGAAAGGACTGTGAACTGGGACCGGCAGGGACAGGGGACACTCTACTAGAGAGCAGGAATTTGGCCTAGCCTTACAGACTGGGGCAGTCACTAAGTGGTGAGGGAAAGGAAACCTCCCCAGCAGAAGAAGAGAGCCCATGGTCTGTGAGGAGCTAGCCATGAACCAGGTGGGCTGGGGCAGAGAATTTGGGAGGAAGAAGTGGAGAAAGTGGTTGGAGCAATCCCCCAAGCCAGTGTGGGAGAGTCTGCACACCAAGCCACATGTCTGAATTTCATCTTGAAGGCAAGGAGAAGACACTGAAGAGTTCTGAGCACTGACCAACCTGGGTCTGAGAGACAATCTTGTGGTAATGCTCAGAATCCAGGTACCAGCAGAGGAAGGAACAGCCTGGGAAATTACATTTAGTGGAGGCCCAAAATGCTGCCAGCCCTATCGATGCTTTCAAAGAAAGACCAACAATATTTATAGCTAGCATTTGTCAGGTGCCAGATGCTGTGCTAGATGCTTATTTAATCACTAAAAGTCAGAGCAGTTAAGTGACACATTCCAGGTCAGTCGGGTTTTGAACTTCGGTCTTTCTGACTCCATATAACTTTTCCACCACAGAATTCTGCTTGCATCTCCACCTCCCAAGTAGGAAGGAGAAGCAGCTATCCAGGCCATAAAGCTCTGGAGTGGGATGGCGATGGTGATGGAAAAGACACAGCCTGGAAACATCGACTAAATATCCTGGCTTTTCTCTCAGACTCTTTATGAATCCAACCCCAGGTCTGGGAGGAGGGAAAATAGTAGACTGTCTCTGTAGAGAGGAAGAAACCTCAGGATAGCCTGTCCTTACTTGTCCGGCAATACTAGACAATGAGCTCTCTGCCTTGCTTTGGACCAAGATACACAGCGATGAGCTGCTCCTGCTGCCAGATGCCTGTCTACCTCTCTCCCTGGCTGACTGGGGCCTGGTCTGGGGCTTGCTAGTTTATATCCTATGGCAGCATAAGACAAGTTTAAAAGATAAAAATAACCTTGGAATTATCTTGTGAATTCATGGTAATCACCACGCAATTACATGCTCAGTAACCACAATGGAATTCCAGAGTATTTACAGTTCACTTCCATATGCAAAAGCTCAGACTTCTGGGCCTTCATTGTGAAGGCAGGGATGTGGCGCAGCCTGTCATGAGAGGGCAAGCAAGCCTGGTGGTCATGCTCCTCCAGACTGACTGAAATGCTGAGCCAGCACTTCTCTTAGTGGGTTCTTATTACCCCACCAATAACCCCACCACATCCATCAAAGCTACACTGTCCTCCAAAAGATGGTCTACTGGGGGCCAGGCCTGGAATGACTGCCCTGAGCTATTAATCTCTGGGGATTTTCTATCATTCTCTAGGGCCTGCTTCTGTCCCAAAGCACTCGCTAACGGGATGTCCCCTGAATTACATCAGAAGAGCTTCTTCTGTCAAAGGGAAGTGCTCTAGATGTACGCACCCTACTATATGCATCCACCCTGTCTTTCTTTCATTCAGGAAACACTGAATGCCTGTTCCGTGGGGCATTACATCCAACCTGGGGATTTGGGAACCAAACAGTTCCTGCCTTCTTCAGAGAACTCTCGTCATGTCAGAGAGGCAGCCAGGGGAATAATCCATGATAGGTCAGAGTGGTAACAAAGTACAGTTGTGAGGCATGTTGAGGGTCAAGTAGATTTTCTTTGGCAAAAGTAAAATGCTCAGTGGCTACAAATGGGACAATGCTAATGGAGATGTACAGCTCAAGATGCATTAGCCTGTGGGAGCCTAACATCTTTATAGATCTGGACTATGCCTATGCATGGAAAGAACAGGCCTAATAGTACTGAAAACATGACCACTAGATACAGTATTTTCTGCAAGTGTTGAAGGAAAAGACAGTGTATGTGAGGAAATATGTCACAGAAGGTGAATGTGAAATCTGAGAGAGAGAAAGTAAAAGAATGTGTGTATGCGTATGTGTTATATAGGCAGGGAAAATATGTAAATCCTCTGCTGGGCACTCAGTCAGCCTCAGTTTCTTGCATTATCTCAGAGATAGAGAGGGCAGGCCTTGACATTTCACAACAGACAACGCAGGCCATTATGATCCTTGCAGCCTGCTGTGGACCAACAGAACCTCCTTTCCTTCTCCTGTTCCAAGACACTACACAAAGACAAGCACCTGGTTGCTCCCATACTTAAGGGCCCCCGAAGTTCAATATCTGGGCCAGGCACCTTCACTTTCTATGTCTCAAGGTTGACCATGGCTCTACAGGCTGTTCTCCAAATTTCTAGTTCTCCAAAGATAAATGTAGCTGATTTTCAAAGACAAATATATCTCACAAAGGACGTGCTACAAAATAGCCAGGATCCAATACTTTCTTTTTTTTTTTTAATTAATTAATTTATTTGTCAGAGAGAGAGAGAGAGAGCACAGGCAGACAGAGTGGTAGGCAGAGGCAGAGGAAGAAGCAGGCTCCCTGCCGAGCAAGGAGCCCGATGTGGGACTTGATTCCAGGACGCTGGGATCATGACCTGAGCCGAAGGCAGCCGCTTAACCAACTGAGCCACCCAGGCGTCCCCAATACTTTCTTTTGTATGTACTCAACTTTAAATATTTTTAGGAAATGCTATAATTGAAATACTTCAGGCCTAACAACCAGTCTCTTTGGGCTAGCTCCCACTGATCGGCAAGCAAGATAAAGAATAGCACTTTCTCAAATAAAGAAAGCAACTGGCATCAAAATTCTCTCTCAGGAAGGCATACTCCCCTTACTGACTGGTTTCCAAAGACTATAGTACAGAAACAGGTAAAAGTACCTTTACAGTGAGAAACCTGGCAAAACCTACCTTGGTGAGATCAAAATTGGCATCATCGATGGTTAAGTCATGTATATGTACCCTTGGTATGAAGTGATCCTATGGTGAGCCTCTTCTCCAGAAAAACATTACTCCAGTCTCATCAGGAGAAAAACATCAGACAGTACCAACAGAGGACTTTCTACAAACCACCTGATCCACACTACTCAAAACGGTCAAGATCAGCAAAAACAAGGAAAGTCTGAGAAACCATCACAGCCCAAAAAGACTGAAGGGGACATGACAACTAAATACAATGCAGTATCCTGGGTGGGATCATGGAACAGAAAAAAGGATTGAGGAAAAAGAAATGAAATCCAAATAAAGAACAGACTTCAGTTAACAGTAGTGAGGAGGTCTGATTAATGAGTGTCCTCCTGGGACAAACGTGACACAATGTTAACCAGAGGGGAACAGGAGCCCTCTGTGTTATCTTCACAACTTTTCTGTTAAATTAAAAAAGTTACAACTTTCCTAAAGTTAAGAGTTGACTGAAATAGTTTGTAAAGAGTCTTACATGCAGCTGTGGTCTTTTCTAGTCCCCGGCAACCATTCGCTATGCAGTGATGAGTACCCAGCTGAAGCACAACAATCTCTCGCTGATTTTCCACTATGTCTTCCTCCAAATGTGTAAGGCCCATGGCATCGGCTATAACTTTGAGGTATGAAGCTGATGGTTGGCCAGGGGCGGTAGGGGTGGTGGTGATCTAGGCAGCAAGAAATTCAATGTCCCTTCAGACAGATGTTCTTGAAAAATTAGTTTAACCTGTAGTTAGAGGAAGGCTGAGTGCGGCCTGGAGAGGGTAAATAGGCAGCTGGGGGCGGGGGAGGGGGGTAGTGGCAACTGGGTCCTGGGAAGTTCAGCTCAGTCCCCAACCTGCACACCCACCTTGGTCAAGCAAAAGCCCTATAGCTCACCAGACTTAGGAGACATTTGGGGACCATCTCTTGATCCTGAAGCATGACTTGAGTTCCCTGGCCCCACTCAAAGCTACTTATCAATGAATATCCTCTGCCTCTGTCTGCTTGAGATGCCATAACAAAACACCACAGACTGGGTGGCTTAAACAACTGAAATTTCAAGGAAATTTCTCTCACCGATCTGGGGGCTGGGAAGTCCAAGGAAAAGGTACCCAGACAATTTGGTTCCTGGTGAGTGCACGCTTTCTGACTTGTAGATGCCCACTTTCTCACTGTGCCCCAACATAGCCGAGGTCTCTGGACTTCGGGGTCTATTGGAACAGGGGCCCATCCTTATGACCTCACTTAACCTCACTCACTGCCTTAAAGGCCCCATTTCCAACAGTCACATGGGGGTTAGGGCTTCAACATATGACTCGGGGGGGACAAGCAATTCAGTCCAAGGCATCCTTCTACCTCCATATAACAGTTTCTTCCCAGGAGGAGTTCTGATTTAAAAAATACAGGTGTGGGAGCCTGGGTGGCTCAGTGGGTTAAGCCTCTGCCTCCGGCTCAGGTCATGATCTCAGGGCCCTGGGATCGAGCCCTGCATGGGCTCTCTGCTCAGCGGGGAACCTGTTTCCTTCTCCCTCTCTGCCTGCTTCTCTGCCTACTTGTGATCTCTGTCAAATAAGTAAATAAAATCTTCAAAAAAAATACAGGTGTTCCCATTTTTGGTCTGTTGCCAATGATACTGATGGCTCCTGTTCAGCTGCTTCATCCTTAATGTCCCTAGATGAGGGCAAACAGAACGTAATACCTCTTACCTAAACTAGAACCTCCATTTTGTGCCTAGAGGCTGCTGTTACTCTAAGGAATAGTTTTGTGATTTTGCATTTTGATTCAGATTTTTCGAATCTCTGACACTGGTGGCTTATTCTAAGACCTGAGAGACCCATGCACTCTTAGTTGTGGAAAACCCATTCCACATGACATCAAACATATTCAAATATAGTCACCTCTCATATTAAAAGCCATTTGTAAGTAATGACAGAATTGAGCAATTGAGAATTGATCAATTAAAACATTGATCCAATGTTTTATTTGCTGACATTCAGTTCTATATTTATTAATTTTCATTTCTCATACTTGAGAACAAATACAATTTTGGGGGGATCAATTCTTTTTACAGGCTCTTGAAAAGTATGTAGACCTTAGGCATGACACCAACAGTAAATAGATTGGCCCAACTACACCAGGCAATCCCCACCACACTGCAGGACACTGCCAGAATGCGTAAGACTCTTGGATTAGATTGATTCATGCTGTTTGCAAACACATATAATGGACCTCATATCCCCTTACAAATTATGTTAAAATTGGTAAAATATAAGAAAGAATTAAAAAAATCATGTTGGACTGATTTACCTGAAATTGTTACATCTGCTCTATAGAATCCTTTTGGAATTAAATAGTTTTTAGCTGCAAACTGATTAGACCAAAACACTTCCATATGCCAGAAGGTGGCTAAATCTAACATTAGCTTTCTCAGAATCTATTTTATTTCATCTTCTTCTAAAATATTAAAGCAGAACAAGTTCTGTGAATAGGCATATTTGGCAGGGAAAGTCTCTTTCCCAGAAGAAAATATCCTCCATAAGTTTTCTGTTGCCTGAAATTATTATTAGAGATTTATTTCTTTGGCTATAAGCTTTGTACTCGATTGAAGTTTCTAGTATTTCTGAGGAAAGCACCAAATTTTATATGTTATTTACATCTTTGTGGCTCTGAGCCAACTAGATTCATTTCTAAAAACAAAGTTTAGTACAAAAAATCAAACTGCTATGACCCCAGGGGAACAGTGGATGGTGCAGAGAGAGGGACTCCACTGAAGGGGAGGAGAATGGCAGAAAGGGGCAAAGAGGTAACCACAACATGCCTGGCTCTGTCTCCAGGTCACCTGTGCTACACACCCTGCAAAGGATGAGAGCTGAAATGGGGAAGAAAGGGAAATACGGACTGGGGGCAATGGAGGGACAGAATAATATGAAGAAAAGAGAGGATAAAATCTAAACACGGGAAGAATCCATCAAAAGGGGGAAGTTGGGGACAAAGAGAAAAAGAACAAACAATAAAAAGAAAGTACAAGAAAAGAGTCAGAGATGAAAAACATGACATCCTAAAACTCTAAGGTGAGGGAAAGGAGTCATTGGAAATTATCCAACAATATCCTTGCTCCAGTTTTCCCGAGATGGGTTCTCGTCTTTTTAGATCCCAGGATCTGTCTGCCCCTAGTCTGAACTGCCCTATTGTTTCTTTTACTGCCTTTTCTTGGAGAGACAAATGATAAACCAGCATTTGCAGAGCACCCACTATGTGCTGGCCACCGAGCGAAGCACTAACTTCATTACCTCCCCAACCTTCCCATCTCCTCTGTAGGAAGCCATTATTTCTCCCAGATTACACTGGGGAATTTAGGCTCAAATAGTATCAGCACTTTCCCAAGATCACACATCTGGGCAGTCTGTGGAACTAACATTTGAATCCATTAAGCCAAATACAATTCTCTTACACCAAGGGTGTCCCCTATGTATCTCTTCCCCCTAAGAACTATTTGTACTTCTAAAATATTATTACCAATCCAGTCCAAGAATGATGGGAATGATTTCAAATAAGTAATTCATCTAGGTACCCCTTATGTATCCTTCAGCTAAAGGAGCACAAACTTCTCCGTAACCCCCAAGTCTGTTCACCTTACAAAAGAGAGGGGAAAAGCTATGTTTAATACTTAACTTCTCTAAACTGTTACTGCCTCCATGAGTTATGCTAAATCTAAAAAGACAAGTGTAGCCTCTGCAAGCTGCTGCCATTCTTGGTCAGATTTAATGTGGGTGCTCCTTCCAGAAAAAGAAGGAACATTAGCAATAATACATCATTGTCAATGCTACTAAAAGAATCCTCAAAAGTCCTTGTTCTCAACATTTATGTCTTTCTTTCCATTATGATCACAGAATTTCCAATGCTTCTTGTCCAAACTCTGAAGGGGAAAAAAGGGAAATGAGATCACCTCACAAGTGTATTTTCCTTGCTGAATATTGGAAGGAAGCATTACGGAGTTTGTAAGCAATTTGGTGGGTCTCGTTCGTGGTATTTCTGTAATGCGACAGAATGCCCCCACTGATTTCCTAATGAAATGAAGTTGTAATGAAAGCCATATGGAGAAAAGTGTCATGTTTACTGCCTGCGACAGTGTGGGGCAGGGCTGGTCTCACACACACATAGGCAGTGTGCCATGGTCCTAAATAGCTCTATAACCACCAGCAATCATTTCCTCAGGCCAGGGTACTGCCATGGTGGTGATAATTATTGCTGTTCACAAATGTTCTGATTCTCCTCCTTCTAGGTACATACCAGGCTTAGACTTCCTCAGCCCTCTTCCTGAAGTCAAGTATGGCTGTATATTTTACTTGGGCCTGAACTATGAGCAGTAGTGATACAGATCCTTTCTGTGTAGAAGCCTTCAAGAGCCACTTCAAGAGTCACCATGTCCTTTTTCCTGCTTTGGAAATCATGGAAGCACACTGAGATGGAGCTTCCTTTGCCTAGGCCCCTGAGTGTACCAACAGTGACCAGAGACCCATACCAGCTCATGTGAGAAATGGGGCACAAGCAAGAATTACACAGCTGATATTATAAACAATTAAGAACTGAGTCAGTTTTTTTAAAATTTTTGCAGCATCACGACTAGCCTACCTGATTGATTCAGAAATCAGTCTCAAGGAAAGGATGTTCCCCAAACAGAAAACTACTATCGTTTCAATGTGTAATCAGTATAAAAGTTACTAATGACATATTTTACATGTTTTGTACTCAGACTTTGAAAGCTACAGCACATCTCAATTTGGACTACTCACATTTCAAGTTTTCAGTAGCCCCATGTGGCTAGTGGCTACCACACTGGGCAACAGAGAAACAGATGCAGGATACCCTACAGATCAACTAGTCAGTGGTTTTCAACCCTGGCTGCCCATTAGACTGCCTTAAGTGAGGAGCTCTAAAAAAAGTACGGATGGCCAAGTGGGGCTGGGATTAAGATGAGGCAAGTGAGGCCCATACTCAGAGCACAAAATTTAAGGGAGCACAAAAAATACTCTGTAATAAAGATAAAAATATTGTAGGGTATTATCTTAAAAATCAAAATGAATGAAAAAAAAAACTCCATGGCCAACAAAATATCATAATTTTAAATTAAGGCATACTAATTTTTCCTTTGCCTCAGGCTCAAATACGGCTCAGCATGACACTGTACCTCAGGCTCACTCCAGTATTTCTAGAGGTTGGGCTCAGGCACTATATTTTCTAAAGCACTCAGATGTTTCTAATGTGCAGCCAGCATTGACAGCTACTGTTCTAATCCAATGCCTGTCCTAATGCCCATGTTTCCTGACAAAACGAGGAGTCAATAAGTAGTCTTAATTCTGGCATGTAATTTCTTTTACCAAATCTCAAAAATAGTTCTTTTTTGGACTTCCTGTGATGAGGAGTTCATGACTTCACAGGGCAGCCATTTCCACTACTGGACAACTCCAGTGTTAACTTTATTTATTTGGAGAAAACGGTTTAAAGATAGTTTTCCAAAAAAGGATACAATCATGTCTCTCATGCGGATGCAAAAATAAAAACATATTTTACTTAACAGAGAAATTAGACAGATGTTATCACCAGTACAAAAAAGAATCCAAAAAACCCAGACATTTTTATAGGTCAGGAATACTAAAATAGATATGCAGGTAGAAAGAAAACTGGTTTTTCCACAATGGGAGCAGGTGAGAAAAATCAACTGAACCTTTCCCAGACTGGAGAGTATTTGCCTCTCAGTCACTTAGGACTTACAGAGTTGTAAATATTTCCTATAGAATCAAGGCAGTAGGATGTGCCACAGACCACATACAGTCTTCTGTTAAAATATAAATTATTGGGGCGCCGGGTGGCTCAGTGGGTTAAAGCCTCTGCCTTAGACTCAGGTCATAATCTCAGGGTCCTGGGATCAAGCCCCACATCAGACTCTCTGCACAGTGGGAAGCCTGTTTCCTCCTCTCTCTCTGCCTGCCTCTCTGCCTGCTTGTGATCTCTGTCAAATAAATTAATTAAATATTTTAAATAAATAAATAATTTTCCACACACAAAAACTGTTTCCCTATGTATCTTTACCCGTTGTGCTCAGAATAGTGATTTTCAGATTTTGATTTGCTAGAGAATCACCCAAGAAGTGAGCTAAAAGTCAGATTCCCTCCCAAAGATCTTGAGTTTGGATGACACCTATGAAAATGCCTTTTGGGGGTTCCTGGGTGGTTCAGTTATTTAAGCATCTGCCTTCGGCTCAGGTCATAATCTCAGGGTACTGGGATGGAGCCCCACATCGGGCTCCCTGCTTGGCGGGAAGCCTGCTTCTCCCTCTCCCTCTGCCCCTGCTTGTGTTCCCTCTCTCGCTGTGTCTCTCTGTCAAATAAATTTTAAAAATCTTTAAAAAAGAAAGAAAGAAAGGAAGGAAGGAAGGAAGGAAGGAAGGAAGGAAGGAAGGAAGGAAGGAAGAAAGAAAGAAAGAAAGAAAGAAAGAAAGAAAGAAAGAAAGCGAACATTCTTTTTAACAAGCACCTACTACATGATTCTGATGCAGGTGTTCTGGGGATCTTTTTTCAAAAAAACACTGGCCTAGACAAGAGATAACAAGTTTTGGCACAGATGTAGAGAAAAGGGGACCCTTGGGCATGTTGGTGGGAATACAAACTGGCCCAGCCCCTGTGGAAAATAGTGTAGAGGTTCCTCAAAAAAACTGCAAATACAACCACCATATGATCCAGCAATTCTACCCCTGGGCATCTATCTGAAGGAAGCCAATCAGTATCTCAAAAAGATATCTGTACCCCCATGTTCCCTGCAGCATTATTCACCAGAGCCAAGAAATAGAAACAGCCTAAGTGTCCACTGATAAATGAATCAACAAGGAAAATGTGGTGTGTATATATGATGGAATATCATTCAATCATGATAATGAAGGAAATCCTACCATTTGCAACCACATGGGTGGACCTTGAGGGCATTATGCTAAGTGAAATAAGCCAAAGATGAACAGTGTGTGGTATCACTTATATTTGGAACTAAAAAGCTGAGCTTAGAAACTGAGTTGAATGGTGGTGATCAGGCTGGAAAGTAAGGGAATCTCAGAGATCCTGTTAAAGGGTAAAAACTTGCAACTTGTCGATAAATAAGTTCTGAGGATCTAATGCAGATCATAGTCATATAGTCAACAAACTGTATCATATACTTCAGAACTTCAGAGAGACTAGATCTTACATGTCATTACCATAAAAAAGAAATGATAATTATAGAATGTGATAGAAGTGTTAGCTAAGGTTACAATGGTAATGATATCACAATATATAAATGTATCATACTGAGGTATCATTGTAAACCTTAAACTTATACAATGTTATATATGAATTCTATCTCAATTAACAATACTGTCCCAGAACATATCTACTCTATATTCTGGAGACAGATTTTCCAAACGTGGTTTTCACAATATTTGAAGGTAGCTCTGGATTTTAATTCCAGTCAGTCTTAGTGGTCTTGGTGCAGTATGTTTTCCTTGCTTCTAAGATAACAAGCTATTTCTTTTCTCCCCATTCAAATTTTCCAGGACAAACAAGGAACTATTTTTATATTATATGAACACCTGAAGAGAGACAAGTTGGGAATGTTGTGAGTATGAAGTGTGTCTATGAGATGTGATAAGTTACAAAAATAGACCAGAACAACCAGTAAGAATGATGCTTCTCATGCATTTTAGTCAGCATACTGATTTATTAGAAGTCTATCTTGTTTTACTTAGATCTTCAAGCATTTCATAAAATGACTTTAGATGTGTCAGTGGGGATTCATAAATATAACCGATTAACTATCTAGAATGATGGGGAAGAGGCTAGTTCCAACAACATACTACACCCAAACAGATACACATATAAGTCACAACAAACCTGACTGCGGAGGACCAGGTTCAGACATCCATATTTAGAAGGGCAGTTGTCATTCTGGCATGTTTAGCAATGGTGACTTGGCAAGACGCTCCCCCAAAAGCAGGGTCCATAGCCCCTCCTCAGCTCCAAGTTCAGCCCCAGTGCATGTATGCTAAGAAGAGTCCTGCTAGCAGCACTCAGGAGGCTGCTGTTTACTATGTCCTACAAATTTCTCCCCAGCATAATCTGGAGAGCTAGCAAATTTGCCTTCTGATCTAGGATTCAGACTATACAATCTTACTTCATCTCTTGGAATATAGCCATTGGACACCTTTAAATTAACTTACTGGGAAACCGTTTGCCCTGTATTTTTCTTCCTTCTGACTTCTACATAGTGTACACATTACACATATTAAGTGTAATGGTCTCATGAAACACCATGAAACTCAAATAAGAGCACCAAATAAGAGTCAATTCCTCCACTAAGCACAATGTTCTGAATAGCCTCGGTGCCCCCTAGGTGCTCAGTCCCCTAGAAACTGGTCCCAAGAGCTGCGCACTGAAATGGGCAAAGATGTGCACAGAATAGGTCTCAACTCCCTTCTCCAAAGTGCGGTCCTTTGTTTTACCACAGCACTGTCCATTACAGCAGCCATCATCAGTGCAGTGATACTCAGCCTCCTCGATCCCTTTGAACTCATGCAATTGTTTTGGTTTTCTCCTCCTTTGCAGCCACAATGTGGCTAACAGCTTAATCTAGTGTTTACAGTCTTCAATGCTTCTCTTCACTTGGGTGGACACCTGGCTGGTTGAATCATCCCCTTCAGTCCCCGCCTTTCCCCAAGGTCCCGTAAGCATGTAAAATGTACTGGGTCATGTCAGAAGAGTCCCTTCACTGTTACTTTAGCCTCTCTTTCCCACTCTTTTTTTATACTGCCAGGAGAGCAACAGGAATGAGACAGAACACCCCAAAAAGTATACATGCATCTTCTCTGCCTGGATATGTATCTCCAGGAGAATAGGGCCAGGAACACCTCTGTGCATGTGCAGGGAAGGAGCTACCCTTTGCTTCCCAGTGATGTTCTATCCATCAGCTCCCTCCCTGCCCTACCTTCACTACCAGAAAATTCAAAAGCATTTTATCAATCATGCCAGGCACAGTTCTAAATGTTAGGCATATAGCAGTAAACCAAAAGACAAGTCCCTGCTCTCATGAAGCTGATGGAGTGCCGCATGGACAGTCCGTAAATAAATAAATGAGTTAATATGTCCAGGGCTGCGGCAGGACACAGGCCACCAGGCAGTTACCAGGACTGGGAGAACCAGGCAGTCAATGGATTTAAAGTTGACAAGCTGGAGGATAAGAACTTTGTATTTTCTAGAATTATGAGTCTAATTATGCAGGTAAAGTTCCAGGACCAAGTACCTGTCTAAGTTTAGGAATTCAGACAGATGGGTTAGTTAAGTACAAGAACTAGAAATCAGAACACAGAGACATGAGCCCTACCCTACCAGGTACTGGCTGGCATGAAAGGTAAACTGCAAAGAACAAGCTGGGCCAGGACTGGAATGACACAAACCCTCATGCACTTGGAATGAGGCTGGGAGGGACAGGACGCTTGAAGTGTTGGGAGAAGAGCAGCCGGGGAAACCACACACCGAAGGAGTTCACGTGCCAGGAGATCATCCCAAGGAGCAACTCAGCATCAGGAAAGGTCAACCACAAAGAGTGAAAGGATGTCCAGAGAGTTAGTTGGGGGGAGCACGACCATAAGAGCTCAAAGAGGAGGCTGCTTTTACAGACCCAGGCCAGCAAGAGGATGGCATGAGGAAAGCCTGCCAGCAGGTGGCAAAACCCACCAGAGACTGACATGCAGAAGCAGAACTTGTGCCCTACAACTGACAGGATGAGGTGGGGATAGTGTTAACAGGGCAGAGGCAGAGTTCCCACAGAATGGGCCACAGGAAGACTTATCCAGGGGGGTACTTGGACATAGAGGACCCAGGCAAGAGGAAAGTATCAGGGAATTTAGGAGACAGAAGAGACTTATATGAAAAAGGAACTCCCCACTCATCAAACTGACTGAGCAGCAAAGTTGGTTTGATACTGAAGCCTACAGAATGAAAAATTAGGCTGGTGACAAAGAGGAGCTCGCCCAACTCTCCCTACACCTGCTCCTGAGATTTCAAGCAGGAATGCCTTTACCTGAAGGCTAGCTTTGGTGGTGGCAATAGTCCTAATAGTGTACCTTCTAAATGGTATTGCTACTCACCTACCCTATAGAAAAGTGCACTGTTGATTGACATGGGCCTCCTGAAGAGTCTAGAGCCTTGTCTGCTATTTCCTATCTCATCTTTCTCATCCCTTCATACAGCCACAGAACCAGGGAATGGTGGAGCTAGGAAGGACCCTGGGGATTAACTGGCTCTCACAGTATAGAAAGGAAACTGGGTCTTCGAGCAGGGATGTGGTTTGCCAGTGTCACACAGTAGCTTGTGTCTCTGGACCCTGAATCTAGTGTGCTTTTCCCTATTATGGAAGAGGTTCTCTGTCTACTGTGAAGTGCATCACTACCTGTGCAAGTCTGTCCCAAGTTTGTTAATTTACTTCTTCTGAGTATTAGGTAGGATTCAAGATTATCCCCAAAATTCTCATTTGCATGTAGCTATACTTTCTTGACTATGCAATAGATGGGTAGAATTACAGTTAGCCCATCAGGAGTGGCATGGACACATGGACATGGAGGTTGAGAACAGATGAGTTAGTAGACAATGACCAGGAGAGAGTCTTTGTTTTCTAGAATTCATACTGAAAGAAAAAAGATGAACAAATACAAACTTTCCTTCTTTGTGTTGTTTGTGTTTTCTCTGTGGAGCTTTAAGAAGAGGCTTTTCCTGGGACGCCTGGGTGGCTCAGTTGGTTGAACAGCTGCCTTTGGCTCAGGTCATGATCCCAGCGTCCTGGGATCGAGTCCCACATCGGGCTCCTTGCTCGGCAGGGAGCCTGCTTCTCCCTCTGCCTCTGCCTGCCACTCTACCTGCCTGTGCTCGCTCTCTCTCTCTCTCTGACAAATAAATAAATAAAATCTTTTAAAAAAATATTTAAAAAAAAGAGAAGAGGCTTTCCCTGAGCTAGCTGGGCTTTGGCTTTGTTACAATCGGTTCACCTCATCTTCCACCTCAGGGGAAGATGTTAGTTACCCACCTCTCTAGGAAAGGGGAGGGCACCAAGAGTGACGACCTTACAGAATTCTGCGGTCTGGCTTTGCCAGGATAGCTTCATACGGATTCTGTTTATACTGGTATATTTCTGGCAATAGCAGAATTCAAGAAGAAATTTCAAGGAAGGAAAAATGAAGGAAATCCTAGAAATGAATTAATAGGGAAGAGTCCATCCAGCTGCTTGATTCACAACCTGGGGACCATGGACCCCAGGAGGCTAAGGAGAGATGACAATAGAGGCATGAATCTATGTGTGGATCCAGGATCTATCTCTCTCGCTCTCTCTCTCTCTCTCTCTCTCACACACACACACACACACACACACACACTAATATTTTTTAATATGGGCCTCAATCATATATATATGCTTATATATATATGAATCATCTGAGGGTCTCAGTGAAACTACACATTCCTGGATCCAAAGAATCTGATTTTGCTGATCCGAGGTAGAGCCTGGGAATCTCCTATTTTAAGAAGTACCAAGGTCTAGGACGCCTGGGTGGCTCAGTTGGTTAAGCATCTGCCTCAGGCTCAGGTCATGTTCCCAGGGTCTTGGGATCCCTGCTCAGCTGGGAGCCTGCTGCTCCTTCTCCCTCTGCCACTCTCCCTGCTTGTATGCTCTGGCTCTATCTCTCTGTCAAATAAATAAATAAATAAATAAAATCTTAAAAAAAAAAAAAAAAA